>SZWC01015231.1:43162-53925 GCA_023375785.1 Penium margaritaceum
GACAGAGCGCAAACCTTCATGAGCCCACCACCTCCTCGCTTTTTCTTCTCTTCCCTGGAAGGTCGAAGCAGAAAACCTAGTGAGGGGCTAGGAGAAAGCGGTAAAGAGACAGGACGTCAATCGCCCGACAAATCCATACCCATCCTGAGGCTCGTCTTGGCCAGCGCGCTTCTTCGCTCTGCGTTCTTTGGCCTTCGCTTTTTTCTTCGCGGCGGCAGCCTCTTCTTTCTCCTGTCGCTTGCTCAGGTAGCTCTGAATCTGCTCTCTCAGAAACTTCTTGCGGTCACTAAGGTCAATGCTGAACTCGCTCTCCAGCTGCAGGCGGATGGATTTCTCAGTTGTCACGTTCAGGTCCGAAACGTTGAGAATTTGGCGGAGCCGCTTGATGATGGCGGCGTCAGTCGCCATGGCCGACAAGGAGAGACAGACGGCTTCTGAAGTCAGCTGGTAGACGCGACGACGTGCTGTCTCAACAGAAGGCTGACTAGAGCGGGCAGACCAACTTCGAACAGTGTAACTGACAGTGATAGCTCCTCAACACTAGTGTAGGGTTACAGAGACGCATCTTCAGTTACGTCTGCGCTTACTGAAACCCTCGGAGCAGAGGAGGGGCGCACCGACTCTGATCGTAGCTCCGGTAGCGATATTTTTCCTGCGGCAACAGCTGACCCTGCGAAATCAACCGCAACGTCTACCCTAGCGATGACTTGCCGGTGACCTTACTCGCTAGAGGGCTATTCACTATGCGAAAAGTTGGGAGGCGGCACAGCGAGCAAACCCGAAGTGCCCCATCGAAGGCCCAGCACTAGAGGGAGGCTTCCCCGGTTTCAAGGCACATCCGACGGCGCTGAGCCGCCGTCGGGCCAGCTGAGGGGTTGAGTCTGCACGTATCCTGAGGCACGTAACCCACGACTCCACCCAGCAAGAGTGCCTCTCAAAATTTCACTCCCGGGCAGCACAAGGGGGTGTGTGTCCGCCAGAACACCCTCCTACGTGGACTAGTTTCGTGGTTTGAACGTTCGAGTTAAGGGAGGCCCTCTAGCGGACTTCAGGCCCGAGCATGCCNAGACAGACGGCTTCTGAAGTCAGCTGGTAGACGCGACGACGTGCTGTCTCAACAGAAGGCTGACTAGAGCGGGCAGACCAACTTCGAACAGTGTAACTGACAGTGATAGCTCCTCAACACTAGTGTAGGGTTACAGAGACGCATCTTCAGTTACGTCTGCGCTTACTGAAACCCTCGGAGCAGGGGAGGGGCGCACCGACTCTGATCGTAGCTCCGGTAGCGATATTTTTCCTGCGGCAACAGCTGATCCTGCGAAATCAACCGCAAAGTCTACCCTAGCGATGACTTGCCGGTGACCTTACTCGCTAGAGGGCTATTCACTATGCGAAAAGTTGGGAGGCGGCACAGCGAGCAAACCGTAAGTGCCCCATCGAAGGCCCAGCACTAGAGGGAGGCTTCCCCGGTTTCAAGGCACATCCGACGGCGCTGAGCCGCCGTAGGGCCAGCTGAGGGGTTGAGTCTGCACGTATCCAGAGGCACGTAACCCACGACTCCACCCAGCAAGAGTGCCTCTCAAAATTTCACTCCCGGGCAGCACAAGGGGGTGTGTGTCCGCCAGAACACCCTCCTACGTGGACTAGTTTCGTGGTTTGAACGTTCGAGTTAAGGGAGGCCCTCTAGCGGACTTCAGGCCCGAGCATGCCTCCGAGGCTGCTGTGGCCTCCGGCGAGAACAGGGATTCAGACGCGATCGCCCGATGAAAAAGGCATTTCACAAGATTGCTCTCCTCCATCTAATGCATGGTCCTCACTAGTCAAATCAGTTTGGCCAACCCTGATACATCACTCATGGATCTCCAACTCAACTCTCACCACTCCCTTACACTTGTATCAGATGTGGCCCAAGGAAATAGCCACTCCACGTTGGATGAGCGGGTGGTATTCTAATCATCAAGGTTCCTATTCGTCTTTACCCACCTTTTGAAAACGTTTTGCGCATGTTATCCACAGTTCATAACTTGACCTGTGGATAACATGCACCGCGAATAACATGAGCCACACTTGTAAGAACAAAACTAAGAGTCCCATTTTTCAAAAGAGGGGGTCCATGCTTTCCCCATTTATTACAATCAATGCACACTATGCCCAAAGCTTAAAATTTATGCACCCGAAGGAGAACATGACATGACTCCGATGCCCACTTTGCATTTAGGCACGTGCCATGACAAAAAAACACAAAATATGCAAGAGGAGCCCTGGGATTGTGAGAAGATGCGTGGAAGCTTCCTGGCGACACAGCTGCCGACTAGTCGTCAATGCCTGGACAGACGGTTACGACAGTCACAAGTCGTACACAGATTGGTGAGGGTATGGCTAGGAGACACAATGCAAAGTGTCATAATGCTTCAATACCATTGCAGAGAGAAATGACAAATGATAGGTCGATGGCATAAGTACCTGCCGTAGCGCACAACAGGTGTCGCACACGGCAGCACACCATCTGTCCTAAAACCGGCCCAAAACCATTGTTTTGGTCGTAACCCCGTGCAGACATGTCAGACTGCTACGCCGTCTAAACTTGGACGTGCATGATTACAAGCCGGATGCTACGACTAGTCACATGCATGCATCCGGCATCAAACGGTGGACACACGATGCAAAAACATGATAATCGGGCTCACGGCCAGTCCACCGACAAACTCCTGCGTGCTTCAAAAACACTACAGGAGGTCCCAGGCAGCGTCCAGAGCTCGAGAAACGGTCGTCAGTCAGCTCGAGGTTGGTAGTCCACCACCAGACGACGCACAAGTACCACTAGGGTCTGCATCAAGGATCTGAACGAGTATGGACACGACCGACTGGTCACAGTAAACTGTACAGGTCGACAGAAACGTCACAAATCACAAAACTCCCCCATGACCCGATGGTACGCATGTCTATACACGTGCGGCACTGAAACCAGTACAACAACGAGTGCAAAGACAGATGTGGCACGGACACAGACACACCCCACACTCCACCACTTTCAAGCAAGGGATGAAGGCCAACAGGACAAATGACTACCAGAAGATTTCCGCGTGCTAGTGTCTTCGTGAAGAAGTCAGCATGCTGCATGTTAGTGCCAACCCCTACGACGGAGATCACGTGTCGCTCCACCAAATCACGCACAAAGTGATGCTCAACCGCAATGTGCTTCCTGCGAGCGTGAAAGACACCAGAGTTCTCCTCAATGGCAAGAGCACTCTGGTTGTCGCAACGAAGCACAATGGCAGGTACTGACTAACCCAGCTCAAGGAACAGGAGCTGCAGCCATACCGCCTCAGCAGCCCCTGCACCCAGAGCAACATAGTTTGCCTCCGATGAGCTACGTGCAATGTAGCCCTGCTTCGCGCTCCGCCGGGACACAGCGGTACCACCGAGCAGGAACACATAACCAGTGCGGCTACGTCGATCTAGGCTCCAGGCCCGGTCGTTGTCTGTGTAGCCGTCAAGGACCACCGAACACAATCGCCGAAAGCAGAGTCTGAGGTACAGCGTGGAGACCACGTACTTCACCACTGGCACAGCCGCGTGAAGGTTTCTAGCGCGTGGAGCCTGCAAAAACTAGGCAAGGAGGTTAACGGAAAAGGCGATGTCGGGATGTGTGGTAGTGGCCAGGTACATCAGAGATCCGATGAGACGGAGGAACAAGGTCACATCCACTGTCTCCCTCAACTGTGTGGGACCGTCCACATTCAGGGCATCCTGCCCGTTAGGTGTGAGAGGTGTTGAAGGCGTGGGCACTGTGCCGAGTAGGTCACTGAAGCGCTCCCCACAATACGTGCATATCGGGCCTGATACAGCAGTAGCGTCCGACGTCTGCGGTCTCGCACAATCTCCATGCCAAGAAACACAACTGCACGACCAAGGTCCTTCATCCTACAAGCAGTCCGGAACACAACCTTTGCCTCCTTCACGGCCTCCAGTGAACGAGACGTGATCAGAAGGTCGTCAAAATAGACCAGGATGGGAGTGAACCGCTCAGGCGTCCGTCGGATAAAGAGAGAGGCTTCTGCCTCGCTCTAAACATATCTCGCACGAGTCAGGGTGCTAATGATCTCTTGGTTCCAACACCAAAGAGACTGCTTGAGGCTGTACAAGGACTTGCGCAAGCGCAAGACCTTGTCACCATCCTCAAAGTCGGGTGGCTGAACCACATAAATCTCCTCATCCACAGAGCCATGGAGGAACGCATTGTTCACATCCATCTGGTGCACTTCTCACTCATGCTGAGCCACTATACCGAACAGAGCTCGAGCTGAGGTCATGCGGCTGACAGGGACAAAGGTGTCAGTGTAATTGATGCCCTTTATCTAAGAGTACCCCTTCACAACCAAGCAAGACTTGTGGCGTTCTTGTGAGCCATCCGGCTTAAATTTCTTGCGAAAGACCCACTTGACCTGAATAGCGTTCCTCCCAGGTGGAAGGTTGACTAGCTTGAACAATCCGTGCTCTCAAATGGCACAAAGTTCATCCTCGCAGGCAGCACGTCAAGCATCAGCACCCTGTGATGAGAGAGCTTCCTTCAGTGTGCCCACGTCAGGCGGCATAGAGGGAGAGCTCTGCGTTGCAAGAGCACATGTCTCAGTGTTAGGTCTAACGACCACAAGATCAGTTGTTGCATCGCAAGTGATATGAGACTCGCGAGTGACGAGATTGTGCCCTATGGGGCACGCTGGGTGTACTTCTATGTACTCAGTGGAGACACTCATGCCTAGGGCCTTTGTCCCTGGATCACCACTCGCAATGGTGAGAGTGGAGCGCCTAGGTGCAGGATCAGACACTCGTTGGACTCCAGAGTCCAATGGTCAAAGACGACCACCGTGCTCACGTGAATAACAAAGGCTCGATTGGCGCAACTCAGGTTCAGAGACAGGCACCACAACAACTGGTGAGGGTTGAGGTAAAGGAACTGGTGGAGCTGGTGATGCCGTGCAAGGAGATGCGTGTGTTGGAGACATGGGACTGGCTGTGACAGTAGGAGCAGGTGAGGTGGGACCACGAACGAGTAGGAGCAGGTGAGGTGGGACCACGCACAAAGGCGGGAGAACCGGCAGACACAAGTAGAGGATCATTGTTACCTGTGGGGCCGAGGGAAAAGGGGTAGATGCCGGCTGTGCTGGAGAGGTCTCTGGGCCGACAGCGATGATTGCTTGGTCATCAAGAGCCAGGGACCGAGAGGTGGAGGGAGCTCAAACAGACACATCAGCCTTGCGAGAAGTGCTTGCAGGCGCATACTCTCCCATCCATCAAGAAACCTTACACGTAGGTACATGCGTGATCCACAAGGACGTGATCGATGTCAGATCACGGTAAGTGATCTGACATCGATCACTTGTGGACTCAAAGAAGAGCATGTCGCGTGACTCAACGATGCCAGGGCGAGCAGCATCCCAAAAGCACCAGGCCTTCAATCGCAAGAAGATGCCTACAAAGCACACAAGCGACCCCGCGGTGAGACCTTGGACCCCTGCTAGTCCTTGATGTACCACACAGAAGCCAAGGATCCCCAGACGCAAGCGAGGCGTAGGCCAGCACGGTGGCTGAACCAGAGCTCATACAATGTGACGTGGTCCAGAAGGGGACCGTGCGCGAGGCGGTTCCAGACCCAAGTCATGTAGGTGAATCCGTCAAAGGCGAAGGACTCTAGGAGACGGCACTCAGACCACAAAGCGCGAACTGCATCCTCCATGGTGCGGTTCCAACGCTCAGAGACACTGCTCTGCTCAAGAGCAGGAGTGGATACCTGGTGCAAAACTCCGTGCTTGGTGAAGAAGCTGTCCATCTTGCCAAGAAACTGACCGTCGCAATCCAAGAAGAAGGTATGCAGCATGTTGTGGGACTGACACTCAGCCATCATTAGCCAAAGGCAAACCATGAGAGCAGCACTCTTCTGGCACAGGCTGCAGATCCACCGCATCCCGGTGAAGTCATAAGTTAGGGTTAGGACGTATCGACCCGGATCGGACAGAGAATCGTCAGGAAGAGGACCAAGACGGTTCAAATGGACCAACTCGATTGGGTTACGTGTCCTACAACGGGAGTCAGGGTAGGTCCAACGATGCATCTTACCCTGAGCGCAGAAGAAACAGTCGGTCTTGGGTGGCTTCTCAAAAGAACATGCGTCAAGACCGAGGGTGGGCTGTGTCCGAATGAGCGTCGACACACTATTGGAGCCTACATGATACAGACGGCAATGAAGTAATTGCTGGTGCTCAAGAGACACCACGCCGGTGATAAAAATATGAGCTAAAACGAAGGGGGAGCAAGGAAGAGAAGTCCGAGAAACACGATATAGGTCATCCATAACAAAGGCACGAAGAACAAAGCTACGAGTGTCAATAGCAGTCACAGTTGTGGAGTCCGCCGTGTGCTCCACAGAGAGTCCCATCAGTGTGCAGGCACGTACTGAAAGTAAACAGAGCTCAAGGTTGGGCATAGAAAGCACCTCGGAAAGATACAGGGGGCCAGATAGACCATCAAAACATACGACCCCAACGCCCTAGACTTGCAAGGACTGATCAGAGCCCATGCAAACGTAACAAACAGACACAACAGGGCCGAGAACGAAGTCACTACGACGACAGGTCATGTGATGAGTGGCACTGGAATCGATGATGCAAATGCCACTGGACTCAGGAATGGAGGATGTCACTGTACAACGGGCAATGGAACACTTGGCTTCAGACGAGTGCTGGGCCGTAGGTGGGGAGGAACGACAAAGGGCACGAAGGTGAGACTCATGAATCCAATCGGTACAGGCCCATTGTCATCACATGCTGGCTATGCCCCCTCACACGAGTCATCCCCGGCCACAAGAACAAACGGGCAGATAGTCTGTGAACCACCCGGCTGTGACAACACAATCACACCTCCCTGAAAGTGAAGCGCTAGAAGGTGTCGGAGCTCGACAATGGTGCGGTCACGTCGGTCCGGGTTGCCGCTGCTCGCCCGGGGTGAAGCGGGAACTGCTGCAGTTGTGGTCGCCGCGCAGTCGGAGGATCCAGCTCGACGTAGACCGTAATGTGTGTGCAGCCTAAAGCCCGTGAGTAATCTGCGCCCAGTCGAGTGGTTGTTGGTACTCGGTGTAGCAATGAGTGCCTCCACAGTTGTAGTAGTGAACACACCGTCCACTGCTATTGCCCAATGGTGGCTGCTGCTATGACTGCTGCTGACCCAAGCCGCACCTCCGTCTCCCCTTCTTCTCATGTGCTGTTGCCGCAACTCCCTCTGTCTGAGTTGGTGTAATTGGGGTGGAGGAGGAAGAGGAGGAAGTGACAGAGGATGGAGAAGGAGATTATAGGAGGGGCCTCGTTGATGATGGGATGATTGCTGTAGTGAGGGGAGCCTCTTGATGAGCCACAGCTACCTCACGTACGGAGGTCATTGGGAGGAAGAGCTGGTGCGCCCGGGGAAGAAGCTACAGTGAGGCAGAAAAAGGCTTGAGTACGGTGTTTTTGTATCTTGTGAAAATGTCTATGTGCTCAAACAAAACTCGGAGCATGATCGTGCAAACCGCCCATAGTTGTATATCTCCGAAAGTCTTAAGGCGCGTGTAGATGTGCATGGCGTGTCGCCAGTAATCGGCTGCTAACTCTACGGACTCCTGAAAAAGGGAGTGAAAGGCACGAATGTGTGCGGCGCGGGTGGCGTGCGTCTGTACAGGAAGTAGGGATAATGCCAAGTCCCAGCCTCCGCGTGGATCAGCGCTAGTGCCTGTGCCGGTCTCGCCATGGAACGAGCGGAAGTTGACGAAGATCTTCCCAGGCATGGCGTAAAGAATTTTGCGCATCGCCCTAGCCTCTCCTAGCATGAGTGCTTGGTCCATAGTCTGATACGGACTGTGGTAGTATGGCCATACTCCTTCTGAATTGGCCCAAACCTCAGAAAGGATCTCCGAGCAGTCAAAACCATCCTCGCTGACATGCCGTGGGGGCGGTTTCTCAAAGTCCTTAGGTTGCCGCTCCGTAGGGAGAGCAACCACGGGCTGAGAAGGATGAGGGATGGAGAAGACACCGAGAAGAGGGAAGTCGCTGGGGTGGAGGTTAGGCGACGATCAAATCTCGGGTAAACAAGATGTGTGTGGGGGCCGAGAGCTCGTCTGGAGCTAGCAAAGACGCTCCTGAAGCACACAAATCTCACGCTCAGGGGAGTCGCCCTCCATGCCTGGCATATCTAGGTCCTCATCCCAAGGATCAAGAGGTGGCGGGTCGCATCCAGCTCTTGTCTCCGGTGTTGGAGCTGAGAACTGTGTAGAGGGTGTGACACTAGAAGCTCCCTCAGGTGTCTGCCGTGTGACCGTGGACTGACCCCGAGGAAGATCAGTGAGTGTACGGATGACGTCAGTTTGCTCGTGCTATAGGCAACGCATCTCGTCTTGCTGGCTCCACAGGTCCTCAATAGCCTACGAGTGTGGATTCATGACCTCTGAGGAGGAAGAAGAGGGATCTCATATCCTCTTTCCCTCATCACTGGATGGAGCCATGTCACGGCTCATTATGGGCCAAGATGTCAACTTGGTCGGATTGCGGAAACGTCATGGTTTCTCAAGGAGTGCAAAGGCTGACAACTTTTGACTCTCACCGAGTCGACCAAAACATTGACTATGGAAAGTGCTGATGTCAGTAGGTGCTTGCTGACTGTTGCTGGTGCTGCTAGCCGTCGCCTGCCGCGGCTGTGGCCTGCTGCCACCGCTATTGGCACCAATGCCAGCAGCTGCTAGTGGCTACCGCTTAGTGCAGCTAACACTTGCTGCTGCTTTTGGCTGATGTTGATGCACTCTCACGTGGATGACTTCGCTGGCAGTCATCGAGCCGGGTGTCATCTGCAGGTCCTTCTGGATCGGCAACAGCGGTGACGCTCACTTCTATGACTATGATGCGTCTCTACTAGATAGCTCGGCGAGAAGTGTCTCACCGCTCTAATACCATGAGAAGATGCATGGAAGCTTCCTAGTGACACAACCGCCGACTAGGCGTCAGTGCCTGGTCAGACGGTGGCGACACTCACAAGTCATGCACACAACGGCAAGAGTCTAGCTAGGAGACACAAGGCAAAGTGCCAGAATGCTTCAATACCATTTGCAGAGAGAAATGACAAAGTAACAGGTCCATGGCATAAGTACCTGCCGCGGTGCAGAATGGGTGTCGCACATGGCAGCACACGATCTATCCTAAAACCAGCCCAAAACCACTGTTTTGGCCGTAATTTTGTGCAGACATGTCAGAACTCTACGCCGTCTGAACCCAGAGGTGTAGGCTCACAAGCTGAATGCTACAAGGGGTTGCATGCATGCATCCGGCATCAAACGCTGGACACACAATCCAAAAACATGCAAATAAGGCCCATGGCCAGTCCACCGATAAATTCCTGCGTGCTGTAGAAAAACTACAGGAGGTCATGGGCAGCGTCTCGAGCTATGGAACGGTAATCGGTCAGCTCCAGGTTGGTAGTCTACTACCAGACGACGCACCGGTACCACCAGGGTGCGGTTCAGGGACCTGCACGAGTATGGACACGGCGAGTGGTCACAGTAAACTGTACAGGTCGACAGGAACGTCACAAATCACAACACATTGAACATTTATCTTCAGTGGAAAATGAACTACCATCCCATCACGTGGCATGCCACACAAGCATGTTGTAGCGTAATAGTGGACGACCACTAAAAGGAGCCAGAGTCATATTTATTTCTCCATACAAACGCACACAAGTTTTTGCTGAATGGATCAACTTTTGCCAACTATTTTCTAGCGATGGATACCCCTGATCCGCGGTTGGTATAGCCAATCACAGACCGCCAAATACGTCATTTTTCCCTCGTCACTTGCGAGTCATCTTCAATGTCAGACATGTTTGATGACCTATACAGCGACCACTTGTGCATGGTTTGCACTTTGAACTTTGGCCATGGAGGCACACATGTTCAACTATCGAACTGATCCAATGTACCGGTTTTGCGTTGTTGTTGGGCATAGTACCATGTACACACATGCATCTGGCTCTTACATTCAACTCGTTCAATGCACGACACGACGACTTACTAGGCATCATCGACTCACCCTCACTCAGTTGGATGACATGGCAATGGAAAGGAGGATGAATGGGCTTGAAGAACGTGGATGGAGTACTCCATCGAATGACCCTACAAATGTACACCGGACACGGGTCATAGTAAATGAAGAATGGGAGCGTAATGCAGCTCGCAACAGGGCATTGGGTGTCCATGAGGTGCCTGATGCCACGTCTCAAATGATAGCTGAACAGGTGGCAAGGACCTTGGGCAAGCCCTTGTGAAGAACGTGGCCATCCAAGTGTCTAGAACCATGGCAGCCATGGATCTGGTTGGAGCTACCCAGTCTGTACTATATCAAGCAAACGTACTCGACATGCATAATACGGATCTGCTGTACGTACAAAGGTCCCAAGCTACCGTCACTGTTGTCTCACTTCCCAGAGCAGTTCAACAGACAAACTATGGGTTCAGACAACCACCGCGTTTGTTCTCTTTGGGTACCCACCCAAAGAATTGGCTAATGGCCATACCAAGAGCAACGTCGTCACATGGACGAACAATGGCTGGGTTATTGTTGTTGTTGTGTTTGTTGTACACAGCTTACGGTGACCCCTCGCCTCATGTCCATTCACGTGCAGATCCCTGACATAGCTATAGTGGAAGAGGAATGGCGGCCGGACATGCGTCCACAGGAAATCTTTCT
>SZWC01015232.1:20570-38015 GCA_023375785.1 Penium margaritaceum
TGCTGGGTGGGATGGGGCGGGAGGGCCGGGGTGGGCAGCGGCAGGGCGGGGCTGGGAGGGAAGGAGCGGGACTGGGCGGGACGGGGCGGGATGGTACACGACAGGAAAGGACAGGGATGGGATGGGATGGGATGGGATGGGATGGGATGGGATAGGATTGCATTGCTTGCTTGCACAACAAAAGCTGAGGTTATGAAGAACTTCGAGGACAATTCAGTGGTTGGCAAAGCAGGGTTTGAATTCACATTCAAACCCTAGAGAGAGATGCGTCAGTGAGGCTCTGTCGGACGTGCCATGAAACACTCTCATGTCGTCATTCTCCCCATCTTGACTCAGATTGTAGGTGGCACATTCAACTAGACTCGGCCTGAGACGTAGCAAGCGAAGCTGCTTCCCCAGACCTGGCTCATCAGAGGTTAGCTGCGCCGCAGCAGCTGTGTGCTGGCTCTCCAGACGGGCTTTGATCCGCGACAAGAAGTCTGACATGATGCTCCTCTGCTGCGGTGCTGGACAAAACAGCAGTCCCCTCTTCTGTAGTGCTGGCTGCAACAGCAGACTCTCCTACCAAAGCTCCGATTGCACCGAATGCCTGGCTCCCCCTCTTGCCCCTCTGCAATTTGTCCAGACTGCTAAGCTCCACTGCTTACTCTTCGCAGTGCTCTTTCTTCACTGAGAAAACGTTGCTTTCACGCGCGGCAATATGGGCAGCGGGCAGAGATTCGAAGGGAGGACTGTTCTCATCCACATCGATTCGGCAATGTCTTCCCACTTGCTTCCTGAATCGGCGAGAATCACACGCTACAATTCGGGAGGGTGCGAGCCAGTGGTGCAGCTGCCTCCTGCCACTGCTGTTGCCGCCGTCGGTAGTGCTCCTGCTGGTGCTGCCTCTGACGTTGTCGCCTAAGGTGGTGGTGTTGCTGCTGATGCTGCTCCTGCTGGTGTTGCTGCTGCCCCTGCTACTGCTGTTGCTGCTGATATTGTACTCCTGCTGATACTCCTGCTGATGATGATGATGATGATGATGATGATCCTGGAGCTGTTGCCACAGCTGCTCCTGCTGCCGCTGCTGCTGCTGGTGCTGCTACTGCTGTTGCTGCTGCTGCAACTGGTCCTGCTGTTGATGCTGCTGTTGCTGCTGCTGTTGCTGCTGTTGCTGCTGCTGCTGCTGCTGCTAATCGTCACAATCCAACGCCTTCCGGAGTTTCTGCAGAAAGGAGGACGAAGGTGCTTTCCGACATCAATCGGCGGAAAGGGAACCCGTCCGACAATTCATAGCGTCACTTTAGCCGAGCAATCATAACGATTACAAGGGAGCATTCGTGGGGGCAGGCCAGTGGTGCGCTTGGCGTCATCACAGAACTCGAGTCGGTTTGAGTGCATGCTCCTGTACTCGCCACGAGCGTTCAAAGTTTATACGAAGGACGAGGGAGGTGGTTTCTATTGCAACGCGCGTAAGTCGTTCTGCAGGTAAAGGCTGTTTCCCTCATTGTCCTGCACATTCATTCCATGGACGGCACCTGTACAACCGAAGCACCGGAGAATGCCCCCGCAAATCCCTGGAAGTAACTTATCCTAGATGTGAGAGAACCTCATCTGTCTATCTTGAAAGAATCGAATTTTCGTAACATCAGAAACTCGCTGGGTCTCGCGTTTCTCCTGTTTGAGGGTAAGAACAAAGCTATTGCCTAGAGGGTTCACCCACAAATTTTCAAGAATGAGGATGGCTGGGGAGTCTCCAAAGAGACAACAGGAAGGGAGAGTAAAAACGGGCCGCACGTCTTCTTGAACAGATAGTGAGTATTGAATGAATTGTACCCAAACATAATAGAGACTCCAGCTAGGCGAGAAGATCCTGCAATCGTCTCTCTACTCGCCGTCCACGCTGAGGCGTTGTCTCTTCTGAAGCACCTGCGAAGGCGAGTACGCGAAAGGCCTTAGCTGTCGCCAGCCAGCCTGCCCTTGAACTGGCGAACATCATCTATCCCTCTCAAGGAAATTTTCATGTCGTCGGTTTTGACGACTCTCGCCAAAAGGGCGTCGCCAACTGCTCGGTAGCCTTCGTCACGACGAAGTCATCCCTTCTGTAGCACAAACCTCGATGGCCCGCCTTCTCCTGCCGCCGATGTCAAAACGTGACTTCGGCAGATGCCGACAAATTATGACGTCTTTCATTCCACGGATAATGACAAGGAAAGCTCGAGGTCGGATTTCGTTCGGCTGCTGTTCCGTGCATGCTCCTGCCCTCATGGGCTTTGACACCTTGCAGCTCGGAATCACAGCTGTTCAGTTGACGGCCACCAGCAGTTTCATGTTGTAAAACTTCTAGGAAGAACGGTTTCACGACTAGACTTTTAGCACCCTTTCGTTCGTGCAATCTCATTCCAGCCTGCCTCCATCCCGAGAAATATATCCTCTTACATCCATTCTGGAAAGAGTTGAAATGTTATCACCATTTTTTTTCCCAATCTCAACGTGCATGATTCACAGGTAGAAGCTAAAGAAAGTTATGCTATTTGAAGAATCGAGAAAATAGGATAATCTCCATTCATGAGTAAGTGTACCTCGATGACCAATGTCAAGTGAATTGTCGAGTGCATGCAAGCAATAACACAAATGAGGCATCCTCGGGGTCTTAGTCCCTATATATAATCAACATGCGCAATGTATTCTCTTGAGAGGTTGCTTCGTGAAACTCTGCTGAGAATTCGTGGGCTTTTGAGAATTTCCACGCGCGTCATTATAGAAGTCTACGAGAATAAAGAAGTCAACCAAAAAATACGGGAATATCAATACATTTCTCATCAATCATATTCAAAACTTTGAAAGGTGGTGGGACGTCTCCAAGGCAAACCCATCCTAAATGGAATCTCAAGCACTTGTCATGTCACCGCCTAATTGGAGCCAAGCAGAGCGTATCAAACAGCCACCAAAGTAGAAGCTTCATGAAGGGAGCCAAGCGGGAGCTATTTCATGCCTGGACCATCATAAAAACCAAAACAAAGGGAAAAAAGTGGTGGGACTTCTTGGAATCTTCCAGAAAAGGATTGGAAGGGGTAAAGACAACTTGCCAAAATGCCCACGGCGAGGCCTAGTGATGAGAATATTCGAGACAGCTTCCTCGCACCCTTGCGACTGGCAGGGCGTCAGCGCTCGTGCAGCTCGCGGTGTCAACACAGGTTGTACGCGAAACGGCAAGGGTTTAGCTAGATGACACGAACACAGTGTCAAATGTGCGTCCATAAATAAACATATGCGGAGGGAGTTAACAAATGACACGTCCACAGCATAAATACCTGCCGCGGCGCACGACGGGTGTCGCATGTGGCAGTGCAAGGTCTGTCCTAAATCCGGCCCAAAATCATTGTTTTGGCCATAACTCTGCGTAGACAAATCAGAACGCTACGCCGTCTGAACCTAAACTTGCAGGATCTTAGGCCGGAAGCTATGACTGGTCACGTGCATGCATCCGGCATCGAACGGCGGACACACAATACAAAACATGCAAATCGCGCCCATGGCCAGTCCACCAATGAAATCCTACACGCTGTAGAGAAATTGTAGAAGGTCCGAGACAATATCCAGGACGCTGGGGCACTCGTCGGTCATCTCCGAGTGGGTGGTCCACCACTAGCCGACGCGACCATGCCTCCTGAGTCCGCATCGGGGATCATGTCGTCGCGCTCTCTTACATTGCTACTCTCATGGTTGTCTCTCGTGACGAGTGGAAGCCACACACACCAACACTCCCCCTGGATGACACAACTGTCACCATAACGATGTCTGAGAGAAGGCAGGGAATGATGGCTCGGGCAACCAATCATAGGGAGCATCGATCAAGCATACCACAGCACAGGGTCTCCTTCTGACAATGGTGCATCCTACCAAGTGCGTGGGTCTCGACCATGCAAGAATGCAATCGCACACCTACGTGCCAAACATCATGCAAGAGAGACAGAGAAACAAGGTCTCCTCTTGACCCCGGAAAATGTCTCCGGGCGTTCGGGTCTCGACCACACCATGCATCGATCATACATAACACATGGAGGCTATGGGTCTCCACGTCACACCAGTAGAATTCACCAGATGCGCGGGTTTGGACCAGCAAAACCTCGACCAGAGCATCGTGCCACACCCCAAGTAACCTCGTTGTCCTGATAATGGTGTCACGCCAGTGCCCACACACCAATACTCCCTCTGTGTTACAGAGACTCACGGCACGATCAAACCTGATGGCTGCTCCCAACACAATCCCTAAGGAGGGAGCACGGCTCCCCCATGGCCACATATCCCTGCACACTGTCGACGGTCGATGCAGGAGCTGCTCCTGACAATGTGCGCGCTTCTACATTAGCTGGTGTAAAGACAGCTCCCATGGTGCCAGGAGTAGCAACAGGAGGAGAAGGTGATACAGATGCTGATGCTTGGCCCCTGGCCGAGCATCAGCATATCCCCTGCACACTGGCGGTGGACCTTGATCGTGTGCGAGTCGGCATGAGCCAGAGCCTCCTGCAGCCTTACGGTCTCAACCCGTAGGAAGGAGTGGAGCTACGCCTGCTCGTTGCTGAAGTCGACGTTCTGTACGTCAGTCGTCAACTCAAGTGTCGCCTGGCAACGAGCTGCTGGAAGGGCGTGGACGCAAGACAATGAGTCGCCATGTAAATCGTCTTGGGCTGTAGGAAGGGCTCCTACGATGGCACCTGATGCTCGTGACACACCTGTGGCCCGGCTGCCAGTTGCCGGCCAATCGTTGGCATGTGTAGGTACATCTGCATCCGCTGCGTCGTCGCGGTCATCGAAGGTGCGACCAGTGGCGTGGTGCTCCTTGCGACCCCAAGTGCACAGCCTATCATCCACCTACTGTTGGAGGTTCACCTGTCCTAGTCGTGCATCCAGTAGAGACTACTCACCTACCTGAAGACGAGTGGTCCTCATAGAGGAAGTCTGCCTTGTCCTGATGATCGATCACCTGCTCCTACTGCCTAGCACTATTTGCCAGAACCACCTCGACGTCTGATGTGGGTGGAGCATCAGCATCTGTGTCACGTGCTCCTCTTGCTGCTGCTCCTGGTACCATGGCAGTTGTTTGTACACCAACCAATGCAGAAGCGCGCACATTGTCAGGCGCAGCTCCTGCATCGGCCGTCGATACTTCATCCGCAAAGGCATCAACGATCACCATCTCCATCCACGGCTCTGCCTCAGCATCGGACCAATGCTCCTTATACAAAGAGTTTCCATTGGGGCAAAAATCTCCCCCCGCCGAACTCTCCACTAACTCAGCCTTTTATGTGGTGTCATCCGCCTCAACCATCCTGCGCTCCACAACATTCGCCTTACCAATGCCGAGCTCCACTGCCATCGTCAACGGGCAGACCACCCCCCCATGACTTACACCTCAGTTGGAGCCGTGAGGACTTGGTAGACCAAGCCGAGAACAGGGGACGAGGAGGTCTCGTCATCGGTGGCTCCTCCCACAGCCACATGTGGTGGTGCTTCCTGCGTGCTACGTGCAAGACGAGCAGCTCGCCACCATGCACGACGAGTGCAAGTACGAGTGGTATGCCCAGGGGCTGCGGGTATGTCCGTCAGTATGATGCCGATAGCCTCCGAAACAGAGAGAAGGGCAACGGATGTAGACGAGAGATCTGGTATACTAGCATCGTCAAAAGAAGGGACACAAGATCAGGAGGAGAATGGAGATGAAATGGGAAGTGACATCAGCGGCGGGGTGGCAGCTCGCTCGGAAGTCACGTGGTCAAGGAGCTGCTGGACCATACCTTGGAGGTTCTAGACCTCCATGTGTAGGACGGCCATATCTCCATGCCGAAGCGGTGTTGTGTCACCTGGTGACGTATCCACCCAAGGAGGAGGTAGGGAGGATCGTACCCAAGGGGGATGTCCCTTAGGAGGGCGTTGTCGGCACTGGCGCCAGCCATGCTACCTATCTTGATAGTAGTAGCACGAGAACCCTGAAGACAAGTGGGGCGCATGCCACGGTTGCATCGAGCTCTATGCTTGTGGCAGCTGCCATGACTGGCTCAGGCGTAGACCATGGCGGTGGCAATACCCACGGCCACACTGCGTAGCTCATGTCGAGAGCTTAACGTGGGTGATAGTCCTGCATAATCGATCCATGTCGCGGAAAGCACCACTACTACAGCGATTCCCGTTGTCACACGGGCTGCGATGTCGTCCATCTCGGCCAGAACCCCAGCCTTAATGTTGCTCTCCCGCCACATGGTGGCGATGGTGTAACTATTGGAACGTGCAACCTCAAGTCACCTTTGGTGTCGTTTATGCTACACCGGGTGCCGTCGTTTGCCAACGGCTGTGGCCTTAAGGCACCTTTGCTGCTGCTGCTATCGCTACGACTCTCGCGACGGCTACTGCTATAGCGGATCCCGTTGTCAGCCGACGATTGTGGCCTAAAGCCACACAAAAAGGAAAAATAGTAAAAAATAAGAACAAAAACTCCCTTTCCCCAAAAAAGGGAGTAGGAGGCACCCCCCCTTTTGTTTTGATTCACCAAATGCTCAGTCCTTGTGGGGTACCACTCCTCGAGGTCTTTCTCGATTGTCGCACTCAAGGAAACCCCTTGTCCCCTTTTTTTGTATCTGGCTCGATCCTCGGTTGGAGCGAGCTCGTCAAGCTCGTCCTGTGCGCAAGTTGGCTTGTAGTGCAAAGCTACGAGGCAGCTTCGTGCTACAAGCGATTGGTAACGGTAACTGATGTCGCTGTAGGTACATTTGCTGTGCGTGTTGCTACTGCTGCTGTGCGCGTGTGTAGCTATAGCGACACGCTATAACTGCTCGCAAGCGTCGCCGTTGCTATAGCTACTACCACTACGCCTGCTTCTCGCTATTCCTACTACCCCAGTTGCTGATGTGGATGCTGTCCTACACTGCTGCTACTACTACTACTAGCCGTCGTAGTTGCTACTACATCTCCTACTGTTACTACTGCCCTTTGCCACTGCTCCTGTGATGCTAATGCTACTCGCGGCTGTTGATGCCACCACTGTTGCAAGCTACTACCATCGCTACGCGTTGCCACTGCTTGCAACCGTGACTACAAGCTACTGCAGCGAGGTGCTTCTCCTCCTAATCCTTATTTTTTGTGTAGCTAGAAACGACTTCTGCCGCCACCCGGTACTTCTACTATTGCTCGGCGTGGTTGTTACCAATAATCGCTCCCGTTGTAGGTGCTTCCTGCCGCTGCTACTGCTATGGCTGCTGTTGCTTGCAGCTGCCGCCGCTCTTTCCGCTGCCTCCGCCGCTCCGCTGCTACAACGTTGTGGTGGGTTTCTCCAGGATCTTCTACTATCCTATGGGTGGCTGTCGCTACAGCCGCTCACTACAATTGCTACTATTATATCTCTGCTGCACACCACAATGAGCTGTGGCTCGTTTGCTCTGATTCCATGAGAATATTCTAGGAAGCTTCCTAGCATGCTTGCCACTGGCTAGGCGATAGCGCTCAGTCAGCTCGTGGTGTCAACATAGGTCAGACGCGAAACGACAAGGGTTTGCCTAGATGACACGAGCACAGTGTCAAATGTGCTTCCATAAATTAACGCATGCAGAGGGAGTTAACAAATGATAGGTCCACAGCAGAAATACCTGCCACAGCGCAGGACGGGTGTAGCACGCGACAGTGCAAGGTCTATCCTAAAACCGGCCCAAAAACACTGTTTTCATCGGAACTCTACGCAGACAAATCAGAACGCTATGCCGTCTAAACCTAAACGTGTAGGATCTTAGGCCGGACGCTATGACTGGTCACATGCATACATCCGGCATCAAACAGTGCACACACAATGCAAAACATGCAAATCGGGCCCATGGCCAGTCCACCGATAAAATCCTACAGGCTGCAGAATAACTACAGAAGGTCCGAGACAACATCCAGGACGCTGGAGCAGTCGTCGGTCAGCTCCGAGTGGGTGGTCCACCACGTGCCAACGTGGTGGTGCCTCCTGGGTCTGCATCATGGATCATGTTGTCTTCCTCTCCTGTACCGTTGCTCTCCTTTCCGTTGCTCGTGACGGGTAGAAGCCACACACACTAACAAGTAAAACTCTAGACGCATAATGGGCCAAAAATGTAGGGATAGAAAATTTCACCCACGGATAATAGATTCTCATATCTGTCACAATGTGCCGGGGTCAATGCTCACTAATATAGTTGTTGTTTGTTTGATCAACATCGTAGAGGCGGTCGTAGGGCCCTAAGCTATTGTGCAAAATGTTGTAGCCCTACCATTTCGCAAGATGAATTAAATGTTTTTCCTTGTCGACGGTGCCCAAGAATATCATTGACAACATACTGCATGTTCTTGTTTGCTTCCACGATTGGTGGCAGAGGCATGTCTCTACCAAAGAAATGCTTGATGGGATCACGATAGAGTTTGAGTCTGCTCATGTGGAATACGTGGTGGATACCTACACTATCTCATCCGTGGAACGTAGCAAAAGGATTGTCTTCGACTCATCAGTCACAAACCGTCTGAGCCATATAGGTTTAATCTTCACAGAGTCTTTTCATCACAGGTCAAGGTTCGCCAAGTTGAGTAGGACTTGATCACTTCCGTCAAGTTATGTGTTAGTCTGATGCGTGCGAGCTGATAGCTTCATTGATGCTTGAGAACCGGCAAGCTTTTGCTTTTGAATCGGCAAGTCCCATCCCACATGCTACGTAACTCTCGCCATCAGATATCGACAGTTGTATGTCATTTAACCTCAGGAATATTACAGAGGTGCGGGATTTTTCTCATAATCGCCCTCCGAAAGGATTCTCCCAATTGTTTCACATGTTGCAATGTTACATGTGAACTCGGGAAGTGGTAGCTTGAGCGCTTCATAAGTGCCATGTGGCTCACATAGCGTTCATAACAATTGTCTGGGCATTTTCTGTGCGTTCAGCCTCGTCTGAGGGTGGAAGCCCAATGATAGTTGCATCCGACATCCGTAAGACATTAGCTCTAGCAAGAACCTAGTTGTGAACCTTTCATCCCTATCATGATTTGCGTGCGCACTGTCTCACTAATCCTTATTGTGACCTCTAGGTTGATGTACATACTCGGCGAATGCTGAAGACGGCGGGCACTGATCACTGGAGGGGCCACACCATTGGAAGACACGTGTCTGCCATCTTGTCTGGTGGAGTCTCCCACTTGGTAGCAATGCGCAGCCAGCTTCGTTGGCAGCAGCTACCATCATTCATGTCACCGGCTGTCATGGGTGGTTGTTCTAAGTAGCATAGAGATTGAAAAGGATCATGCAAGGATAACTTTGCACTGTGGATTTTCCAAGTGATTCTTGCTGCACGACTACATTTTTTACATGCATATTCTTGTATGGTCGATTTGTGAAGAAAAACCAGCGATGCCCGCATTTCGGGAAGTCGTTCTTTTGGAACAGCTCACCTAGAAAATCTCAAAGGCCATAGAATGGTGTATTTTCCTAATTAGTTGGTAGACTGAGTAACAAGCATCACAGAGGTGAGGGCTTAGGTTGAGTTCAAAAGGGTGTCATGCCAAGCTTTGTTCGTACTACTAACTCAGTCATTACTCACTTTTATCCACAATTTGGCAAGTTAAGTCTTGAGTGTAAGTTTATCCTCTCAGAGTTGCACAACCATGCGCTAATCCTGGACGTGGCAGGCCACGTACGTCATTCCAAGTGGGTGAGGTGGTAGAAAATAGTGTTGTCTAGATTAGCCAAACATCATCTCCATTTTGTTGCTAAAGGAGGAGGGAGCGCCGTGCAGGCGATAAACATTTTTGAAGAAAAACGGTTCTGTTCCTTGGTAGTGACCGTGGTTGTTGATGGGATGAGGTGCAAAATCTTCAAAAAATGGTTGACTACCATGAGTATTATATTGAACTCCTTTGTTATGAGAAAACCATCACAAAGTCCATGCAGATATGTGGCCATAGTTCTTTGGGTACCGGCAGTGGTTGAAGCAAACCCAGGCGTTTGGTTTACCTCCACTCATGGCATTGACATATGTTGCATGTTTTGCAATCGTTTGGGATGTTTCTTGGGAACTTGTCCCACCAGTAGCACTTTGCCAGTTTCTTTTACATCTCACTCTCGGAAAAGTGTCCACCTACATCGGTCTTGTAGCACTCCTCCAATATGACTTGCCGCAACACATGGTCAGGTGGCACCATAACCTGGCCAGTGAATCAAGTCACGAGTAGGGCTTGTTGAATGAGAATTTCGGTTTTCGCATCCGCCGAGCTCTTTGTACCCCACAAATAGCCCCATGAGATTTGGATCTTGTTCAACGAGTAGCTTGTCGATCTCGGCTATTAGATCCAATCATTGAATCAGAGCATTTGCGGGAGTTATTCTTCCACGACGGTGCTGAGCGTCATTATTGAATTTGGTCTCAAGAAACTCCATTTATCTTGTTTTTCAACAATTCAAACTAGGATGAGAATTGAGATTCTCCACTCCGTGGTGGTCAATGCAGACCACACATCGCCAGCATTCCAAATAACACCACCACGTCTTGAACACGTATAGTATGCCAGTATCTCTTTCTTATGCATCACATAGTTCAACTTTGATCTATATAGCTGTCTCCATGTATACGCAACCTGTTGTTCTTCATCATCGTTGTCTTGGAGGAGAGCGATCAGACTGCTTGATAAAATAGGTCAGTGGCAAGGATGGAGTCCACCATTATATTTGTCTATTGTAAGGCTGGAGTCGAGGTTTGAATGTTTTGCAAAGAGTTGAACGCTTCTAGTGTGCTACCTCCCCAACTCCAAGTGGTAGTTTTACGAGTGACATCAAAGAGAGGCGCTGATACGCGAATGTAGTTCTTTTCAAATCGACGGAAGTGGTTGCTAACCCCAAAAGTACCTAGGCATTCCAAATGTTTGTGGGCATGAGCCAATCAATGACCACCTTCACTTTCTTCGGGTCCATGGTGACCCGTCCACCGCCAAAAATGTGATCCCAAAACTCGTTGGAACAGTGACTGAAGTCGTACTTTGAGATTTTTCCGTAGAGTTTATTTATTTGTGGAATGTAAAGGAATTCTCATAGATGTAGATCATGCTCCTTTGTGCGCCTCTAAATTACGATGCCATTAAGATACACAATGACAAATTTGTCCATGTACATCCAAGAATATTGCATAATGATTTCCTTCTACCCACATTTTGAGGGTGATCCTACCCAAAGACCCACTTTTGCATTAACAAAATATGTATTCCTCCCTCATTTTAACAATCCAACACCTTGTCCATAAGACGTGAATACCTCCTAACTGTGAATACGGTGTCTAATTTTGACAAAATCGTGAACATAATTCTGATACATTGTTCATGTTAGTGGAAAGTGGATATCTTAATGATTTTGTTTTAATATTGTGACTGTTCCATGCCGTTTTGTTTGGTTATTCCTTACGAGGGATGTGGCATTGTTTTGAAAAAAATACCTTCACTTTTTTTTTTCCAATGTTCATGTTGTCATGCTGTTAAATCCTGATGTCACATGCAAATTCTATGAATAGGGTCACCAAATGCCAGTGATTATTGCGGGGAGTAAACCTTGCTTCCAATGTCTGTTGTCATCTTTGCAAAAGTGATGACATCTAAACAGCTCAATGTCCACTTGCCAAGGTCTTAAAGTGCATGGTCGGCTTGTCCCGTTGTTTGAGAGTAAATGGGATCTGCACCAAACTACATCCACCGGTAAGTTGCTTCTTATGCGTGTTCCACATATTCAACTGGAAGGTATTGGGTGTCACTTGCCACAGCCGACATCTCGGTCACATGCATTCGAATGTGAAGAGGTGGCAAAATATTCGCATGCTAATCACCATGTATTGTCAGTTCATCATTCTTTTGTTGTGTCCAACACATGGTGTAACCGTTTGATGGGACATGTTTCCACGACTGGCCATGTCAAAATTCATGGTTCGCTTGTCAATACGTAATTCTCTCAGTGCCCCACACCACATTGTGTGGTCTGTCTTGCGTTCTAGCCATTCCCACCTAATGGCAAACATGTGAAGCCACTTTTTATTTTCACGCCTCTCATAGTACCTCCCCACTCGATGGCTATTACTATTTTTCTCCACTCTGGTGAGTGTCTCAAGATGAAGGTGGGTATGATGGATAGAATGGTGCATGTTTCAGCATGTTGTGCTCATTCAGGTTGGATTGGTCCTGTCTTTTGCTTCCATACTTCCTCAAGAACAAAAGGTGGCTATTGTAACTCGAAAGAGGAGCCCCGTGAGTGGGTCTCCAAGGGACACACCAATTTCTTTGTCTTTGACTACTTTGAGGAGGCGTACAAGGAAAAAAGAATTTGATATCCATGTCTGCCTTCCGTCGCGCTTTGCTAGGTGTGCTGACCATTTTCCCATGAGGCTTGACGGTGTCAATTGTGTCAGGCCTTACCTTCCTCTTGCTACGGGTGCGTAGAACCTTCGAAACTGCCATGGCATCTGTGGTGAAAGAATTGGACCTGCTGCTTTGTGTAAACATGCATTGTCTTCCCAGTCTTGGTTTATTGTACGCTGTTCGAGTAATTGTATGTACGTGCTTACAAAAAGGTTTCCTGAGTGTGTGCAGGATTATCCGATGAGGACAGGACACAACCGCCGCCTGAATTTCTGAAGCGGCGGGGTATAGGTGAAGGACACGAAGCCAAACAAAGATCCAAAAGGACAAGAGCATCTCCTTTCCCAACGGTTTCGTCTTCAAGAACATGGACGCCTGTCAAGAGCCATTGCATGACTGCATTATCTCTACTCATATGGGATTGAGCCTCATGAGTAGTGAGCCAAACCGACCCGTGTGAAGGCAAGGTGTGCCCAATGCGAACAGGTGGGATGCAGTTTGTAGTTAGAGGCGCATTGGCAGAAGGAGACGGTAAACATCACCATTTTATCTTTCATGAAGGGGCACAATTAAAACCCCACTAAAACGAAGGATGAACTCTCAAGGAGGGTACCATAGGTGCAATGCCATATTGAGTGTAATGTGGTAAATGAGTCATGCACTCCATCCAATGCACTGAGACAGATGGTAGAAGCGTGTACGCAAGAGAGCCAGGTGTACCACGCAATGTACAGTATAAAGGAGAGAGCGTTTGTCAATCTCATGGAAGAGACAAAGTAGTGGTGGATGCTCTTCCAAGCATGTATCGCAATAGTAAGAGTGTTTAGCCTCTCTCATTTGTGTTTCTTTATTCATAAGCATCTTTTCCTTGTTTCACGTGTTTTTTTCTGTTTGCTCTTGCTGGTTGCATGCAATTGAAGAAACGTTATCCCAACAAAGTGGCATACGCTCAGCAAGACCATGATAAATTGCTCCGTCGTACTTTTTGTGGCCCCAGGTGTAAGCCGTAACAGATGATTGCATGTTTTCATAGTGTTGTGTATGGACGGAACTTTCTTAAAAGTAGCTTCAAGATAGATTTACTCTTTGCGTAATACTGGGACAGAAACAACCATGCCATGCTTATGGGGCGGGCGATATGCCTTCAGGAGGATAAGGAGAATTATACGTGGTTCTGCTCGTGCTCGGCAACAGCATACTTAACATAACATCACAGCAGAGTTGCACTCATTAGCAACAGAGATGCCAGACTAATTGTTACTCTCAAGCATGAGCTGCCAAGAGCAGTTGACAAATTCTACAGCCAAGGCATCTGGGAGTACATGAAGGTCAAGGCTTGCAAAGTGATGGAAAACATTGCATGGAAGTTGACAACAACCTTCACCCAGAACGAATGCGACCAAGCTGTGGACAAGCTCCGTAGAATGTCAATCAAGGCTCATATGTACATGTTTGGGGAAGGTGGGGACCCTAGACTACAAATGGAGTAATGGAAAAGGCTGAAACTTCTTGAGCAACATGGCGGTCTCATGAAAAGCAAACCATGGAATCATTGAACACTTTTCTCATGGACATGCCACACTTCTACGAGGTCAGGGAGTGTACAAGTGGTGAGGTCGTCAAGGAAGGGCTCGAGGGCGAGACGAGCAGCCGGAGGGGCAACAAGGACGAGGGCACGTACAGCGCGACCAGCGTCATATACCTGGTCGACCTGGGTGGAGTCAAAGGACAGGATATAGTAGGGCCACAAGCCCTCGCCCTGTGCCCAAATCCGGCAGTTGACACCTCAGCTCGGGAACTGCTCGCCAGCCTGAAGCGACGGCGATGGGGTTTCGAAGTCCTTCGGCCTACGACGGGCACTCAAAGTGGGGCCTAGGACTAACGTCAGCGTCTGCTGTTGGCGCTCGGTGTGTTACTACGCCAAGTACTTCATGGCATAGGATACCGCAAGGCTCGTGTACCCGAGTGGGACAAAGGGTTCTTGCTGACGTTGCTACTACTGCTGCGGCGGCTGCTGATGCTATTGTGCGGCTGCTGAAACGGCACCTGTGTCGGCGGCTGCAGTGCCGCTAGCTATTGCGACAACGTTTCGAGCTGTTGACGCAAAGCGGCAAGCAGATTTGTCGAGCCAACATGACCGACGACAGAGCCCGTGGGGTGCTGCTACTGCTACTACTGTGGCTTCTGCTGTTGCTGCTACTGTTGTTATTGCTGCTACTGCTGCTACTGATGTGGCTGCTGCTGCTGCTGTTGCTATTGCTACTGTTGTGGCTGATTCTGCTACAACTATTGCTGTTGCAGCTACTACTGCTGCTCCTATTGCTATGGCTACTGCTTGTGCTGCTACTGTTGCCGCAACTGATGCTACTCTTGTTGCTACTACTACCGCAACTGATGGTACTCCCGTTGCTGTTGCAGCGGCGACAAGTGTTTCTACTATTGCTGCTGCTGCAATTGTTGCAAATGTTGTAGGAAGGAAACCCCTCCAATAGGAGAGGACCCCTCTCCATCCTCTGCAATGGTGTTCTTTGTTTCCCCTCCTTTCTTTCTTTTTGTCTATGCTGTTGATGTCAATAATGACGTTAGCAGTAACGTCAGCCTAGGATAGCTGACGTCAGCAGCTGCTGATGCGTTATCTGTAGAGTTGCTGCTAGTGATTTTTTCTGTTGTTCCTGACGTCAGCCGAGTATGGTTGATGCCAACAATGGCCGTCTCAGTGTTGCTGTAGCTGTTGTTGTGTCAGTAGCAGAGCTGCCGCTGTTGTTGTTGCCGCTGCTGCTGTTGCAACTTCTGATGCAGCAAGCATTGCTGTTGCTACCACTGTTGCTGTAGCTATTACTTCTATTGCTGCTGATGCTGCTTCAAGTGCTGCTGCTGTTGCTTGTGCTACTACTGCTGCTGCTGTTATTGTTACAGCTACTGGCGCTGCTGCTGCTAAAGTGCTGCGTGCTACTGGTGCTACTGTAGCGACTGTGGTGGCCGCTGCTGCTTCATAAAAGCCACCTGCTAGGATGGGGGATCTTCTTTTCTATTCTTTTTGGTTCGTCTGTGCTCGCAACTCGCTGTGAGCTGCGAGTTGCAAGCATCGAGCTGGTTGCTCGCTACTCTCTCCGAGCTTTGAGCAGCGAGCGCGCTGCTCACTGCGAGCAACGAGTTGCATGCAGCTACAGCTGCTATTGCTACTGCTACCGGCGGCTGCTACAGTCGGCTGCTGTTGCTGCTCCCTGCTGGCTGCGGGCTGCTTTCTCCTGGCTGCTGCTACCAGTTGCTGTTGCTGTGCACTGCTCCTGCTGCTGGTGGCTGCTGCTCCTGTTCGTTGTTGCAAGCTGCCGCGAGCTGCCAGCTGCTGCTGTTGCGGGCTGTTATTGCTGGCTGCTGCTGCTACTGCTTGCTGCTGTTACAAGATGTTGCTCGCTGCTGCTGCCGGTCACTGCACCTGGTTGACGTCGCCATGTACGTCGTCGCTAGCATGTGCCTAACGTGGGTTGCCGGTCATCTCCTCGCGTCACACGTGGTGGTCAGTGCTGCCGGAAAAATCTGACAGCATTTCCCCTTGCCCAGTGGCCGTGGGAAAAAGGCTGGTCAATGTTGCTTAGAAAAATCCGGCAGCATTTCCCCTGCACTGGTGCGTATGGAGGTCGGCCGGCGTAGTCAGGAACCTGTACGCCAGTTGTCTGCTGCTGCTGCTGCGCTCTAGCTCTGATACCGAGCTTGAAACTGTTCTAGTGCGCAGGTTGGGGCAGCTGCGTTGTTCATGCAGCGTGCGGGCTTCCACGCTCGTTGCTTAGTCTGCTGCCCCCTCAGTCTGCCGCTCTTGAGTCCAAGTCTGAATGCACTAGGTTTGTGACTCACAGACGCGCGCGCCAGTGTTAGTGCCACAGAGCAGCTGAGAACTGGACATTACTAAGAATGAGCAACAATGGGAGACCCCTCCAAATGTTTGCTTCCCCCTCCCCAGCTCTGTAGAGCTTGTTACTCAATTTCTAAGCCAATCACAAAATAGACCTATTTTCTGGCAGGCAGGGTTTTCTCGGTGAGCCCTGCCAGACGGCTGACAACCCAAAACCCAGACGTCGTCCGTTTTGCCTGAAAACTAGACCATGCCATAAAACTCACGTTGCAAACCCAGTCGTGCGGTCAGAATCAGCTAGAAAAAAAACAGTGAGGAGTTATGGCAGCCTAAACCGAGGCAGCGTGTAAGCTAATCCCAAGTACCAACAGTGCCAGAAAATCATGAAACTTGGACCCTAGGCATGATATAGTGTTAAGAACGCGACAGTGCAGTCAAACACGACGCTAGACGTGTGCGGACAGCATATGCAGCGATAGTGTCTACCTGCGGCACGACTGTTGAGGAGGTTTGCCGATGGAGCTGAGCACATTGGAGGGAGGAGGCTCCAGCAAACTGCGCATAGGCATCAGCGTGCGTTGGCTCAACCGGACGACACTCCAGCAGCATCGCGTCTCGCCGTCAGTCATCTGCACGCCGATGTACAAAAGCCGGGAGGACACAACAGAGTACAAGTGAGAGATGTGTGAAAAAATAAAAAACACAACTCTGTCGCCCCCTGACCCTCGACTATTGTCTTTGTTTGTTTTCTAAGAAAAACATCCACATCCATGGCGTGCGTGTCCCGTGGGATCTCCAAATCTCCCGCTCTTCCCCAAGACTCCATTAACCTTGAACCTGTAGTTTAACTACATCGATGGCCATTTATTGTTTTGGGCTTTGTCCCTTGCCTACGTTTGGCTGAGAGTGGGGTCTATGCATGAGCACCATTGAGCATCTTGTTGCACACTAGTGTCAACTTTGCACGTGTATGGAAATACGTACGATCGTGTCATGAAGGAGTGTTGTGATGTGACGTGTTTTGGTCAGTGAGAATAGATGAGTGTGACTACTCGAGGGTGTCCTTGCCCATCTAGATCCCTAATGCAGACCAAGTTGGCACCTCGGCAAAGCTGGATACAACACTCGAAAGCTAATTGCAGATGAACTCATTCTGGTTTGTCTGAACAGCTGTGCGAATAGCTTTGTCGAGCTTTGTGGATTGCAAGATTGCCACGGGCAGACCCTCAATC
>SZWC01015232.1:47618-57755 GCA_023375785.1 Penium margaritaceum
AACGCAACGCAACGCAACGCAACGCAACGCAACGCAACGCAACGCAACGCAACGCGACGCAACGCAACGCAACGCAACGCGATGCAACGCAACGCAATGCAATGAAATGCAATGCAATGCAATGCAATGCAATGCAATGGAATGCAATGCACTCACGCCTGCTCGCATCTGGTTGAGACCGCCTGTCAGCTGCACCATAATGAACTTCTTCCCCTCTCCCTTCCCTTTCCGCTTCTTCTTCTTCTTCTTCCTCTTCTGACTTGCTTGGTTCTCAACATCAGCCTCCTCCAGCTCCTCAGCATCATCCTCCGATTTTTCCTCCACACTCGTGGCATCATCCAACTCTACTGCCTGTGAAAGCCGCCGTCCCGCCGAAGCCGTTGTCTCAGCACGATGTGATGGGCTATCGCGTCGACTGACCTCTGCACCAGAAACAAAGAACATTGAGGAGCAGGCCAGCAGGTGCTCTCACGTGCCATGAACAGTAAACCAGCAGGTGCTCAGCAAGCCATGGCACCAGCCAAAACATCAACTGAGTGCAACTGCTCGCAGCAGCATTGCAAACTCCTGAAACGTTTTCACATCGTTTAGAGATTCGCTGTCAACCGCCAGTGCCAGTGCCCTGAGCCGCAGAGCGGTTGGCATGCTTGCGCCTGCATCGCTCTCGCTCACTGTGGCTCAGTACAGCCGGGTAAGCGATTGAGTGAAGAGTGCACCATGCCAGACCAGCCCGAGCGTACGTGTCTCAAGAAGCATGGTCTGCTCCGGCCAGTCCACAGCTTACCAAGGTCAGCATCAGCGCCTTCATGGTCATCCTGAGCTTACCAATGTCAGCGTCAGCGTCGTCATAGTCATCCTGAGCTTACCAATGTCAGCATCAGCATCGTCATGGTCATCCTGAGCTTACCAAGGTCAGCATCAGCGTCGTCACGGTCATCCTGAGCTTACCAATGTCAGCATCAGCATCGTCATGGTCATCCTGAGCTTACCAATATCAGCATCAGCGTCGTCATGGTCATCCTGAGCTTACCAATGTCAGCATCAGCGTCGTCATGGTCATCCTGAGCTTACCAAGGTCAGCATCAGCGTCGTCACGGTCATCCTGAGCTTACCAATGTCAGCATCAGCGTCGTCATGGTCATCCTGAGCTTACCAATACCAGCATCAGCGTCGTCATGGTCATCCTGAGCTTACCAATGTCAGCATCGGCGTCGTCATGGTGATCCTGAGAGCATGGCGGCCATGACGCCATTGTGGCTGCTGCTTTCTCATGTGTGGCTATGAGGAAATCCGGAAATGAACCAGACTGCAAACCCGCACACACACATGCACAAACACACAAGCACACACATGCACAAACACACAAGCACACACACCCATGCACACAAGCACACACACCCACGCACACAAGCACACACACCCATGCACACAAGCACACACACCCACACACACAAGCAGAAGCACAAACACGCTGCATGAACAACAGAACACCATGCAAAAAGAAATACATTACACCATTCCAAGCTGCACACAAGGTCGCAAATACAAAAAAGGCAGCTGCCTGTGTGGCCACGTCAGCCAAGCACAAGCTGCTGCCCAGCAGTCATCCCGAGCCACACCACTGGTGCACTGCAGCACCAATGGGGACAAAAAAAAAAGCCTTGTCCTGCACGAGGCAAACAGCCCAGGCACCAGAAGATCGAGCATCCATTTGGGTCACCCCCTGGCTGCAAGCAGACTCACCCATCACACACCCATCACACCGACTCTGCGACCAATCACAAACATTTCTCAACCGAGAACACCTCATCACATCCTCACCAAGAGCTGCTCAATCCACAAACCGTGTGCAAGGATCGATCATCGGCTTCCCCAAGCACGCTGAAGGCCAAGCAGCAAAGGTATCATCAAGAAGCGAGTGCACTGAGCTTACCGACAAACGCACGGACAGCAGGCGAGCTTCAGAATTCACATCGTAGGTAGTCAATACTGAAGCCTGTCAGCCTGTCAGCCTGCCAGCCTGTCGGGCTGTCAGCCTGCCAGCCTGCCAGCCTGTCAGCTTGTCAGCCTGTCAGGCTGTCAGCATGTCAGCCTGTCACCCTGCCAGCCTGCCAGCCTGTCAGCCTGTCAGCCTGCCAGCCTCTCGGCCTATAAGCCTGCCAGCCTGCTAGCCTGTCGGACTGTCAGCCTGCCAGCCTGCCAGCGTGTCAGCCCGCCAGTCTGCCAGCCTGCCAGCCTGCCAGACTGTCAGCCTGCCAGCCTGCCAGCCTGTCAGCCTGCCAGCCTGTCAGCCCTGTCAGCCTGCGTCGCCAAGCACTCTGAAGGCCACGTGGCACAGGTATCATCAAGAAGCGAATAGACTGAGCTTACCAAGAAACACACGGACAGCAGGNCAGCCTGTCAGCCTGCCAGCCTGTCAGCCTGTCAACAAGGCTTACATCGCATATGCCAAGCGCACCTCTCTTTTGCTGCTTCTGGTGCCGCTACCGCCGCCGCCGCTGCCGATGCTACCGCCGCCGCTGCTGCCACTGCTCCCGCTGCCCCTGGTGCTCGTAGTTCTTGCTTCCTCCCGAAGCGCCCTACCACTTTCAAGGATGTCATCGTGCGAGCGCATGCCAAGCAGCGGCAGCGTAGGGGCTGACAGAAACAGAATGACGAACGCCAGCAACGCCAGCGCGACCACGACCCGTCGAGGCGTGAGAGACGCCGCCGGCTGCCACCTCCTCTGGTGCTGCTGCTGCTGCAGGTGGTGATGCTGATGTTGCTGTGGAATGTGGACCTGCGAATGCGACGGCAGGTGCAGCGACGGAACGAGGTTGATCGCCTGCTGCAGCTGCTGCTGGTGCCGCAGCCTGCTCACGGGGGTGGTGGCGGCGCCCACCAGCGGCGAGCGCTTTGGGGGCGTGCTGGTCGCCATAGCCCTGTTGCCTCTACACGAGTGACGAAGAAAAGAGAATCTCCTCTCTCAGCAAGGAAGAGATGAGGCTATGTCAGGTCTTCACCATGGGAAATCGTCGCTTACTTCCTTGCCATGAGCAAGCGCGTAGAGAGACCATGAGAGATGGTGGTGGCAGTGCACAAGACTCGTTCAGACGCATCAGTTGGTGTAAGTAGTCTGTGTCGCTTGACGACAAATCTTGACTGCTTGACGCGAAAGCTTTTAAGGGCGAAAACATATTTTTCGACAGCGAATTGGCCACTTGTGCACTACAGGAGCTGGCAGGAGTTCCCTACAAGCCGACGGCGCTGCGACAGGACCTGGGTGGAGGTGCAAACACGACATAATGTTCTCCGGCTAAGTCCCAATTCACCCCCTTTTTCTGGTCAAGCATCCTCAGCTTCCCCCCACTCTGATACTTATTACTAGCTAACCCACAATTCCAAAAACGTAAAACCAGGTTTTCACTATATTGTAAGGAGACGTCATTCAACCTCCTGTTGTGGGGATAAAACAGTATATTTTCACCCAGATTGGTAGTTTCAGTTATATCTCAGTGAATGTGTAGATACAGGTGACCACATGACGATCCTGAACTTGGGTGCTATTCGATCGTAGGTTTGTAAGAAATGGAACTAATTTAAAAACCCCCCAATTTTCTGGCCCTAGACTAAAATTGCTAAACATTTTCCGAAATATCTCCGCTAGCCTCACAATGATCTATGTGTAACACAGAGATCATTCCTAAGCATTATCATTTATGCCAAATTGCACATGTTTCAGTATTGGTTTCTCCTTTTACATGAAAACTATCATCATCAACGATCACACAAAGTCCTTTCCTCCATGATGGTGGCAACATAAATGCCAAGCTCATTCACGGAGTGCTTAATGTTTTTCTCTTTCAAACGTGATAACAACTGCCTTTTTTCCACTACTAACTAGCACAATTATGTAACCATGCAAAGCTACCAATAACAGATGGTCGGATGGAGGGCATGAGCAAGCCTAATGTCTTGCTACATTCATCACTAAGAAGAAGGGTACCCTTACCGCTCATAGTTGTCATAGCAATTTTTACTCGGTCACAAGGGACACACTTTATCACTGATTTTTTTTAGTTTTATGGGCCATGCTGGCCCCTATTGGCTCAAACTGTGGACTGAAAGGGCACAATTTGACTACAGTAGAAGCATGTCCAACTTCGCACAGCAACATCGCCCTTGAATCCGTAGAGCCCAGACTTGCAGCATTGTTGCATGAACATGCGCCAATGGCAAGTCATTGCTCGCATTTTAACTCTAGGGGTCGAAGACACAATCACTTTGGGTTCCATTTTGGAGCGACATGGGGTCAAACTCGGGAGACTCCCACTGAGCAACAGGGTAATGCTCCAGGACATGAAAGGGAGCACATGGATGTGCAAGAGTCAGATGACAACAATGTGCATGACAGGCAAATGTGACATCATGAGCACATCATCCTTCCAATGCCATGTGATGGAGACAAAAGTTGAAGGCAAGGATTTTAGTCAAGGATTATGCACAAGCATGCCGCGTCTTGTCATTGTTCCTTTCGAATTCACAGATCCACATGAAAGCATAGGCCTCTGACCCCTTGACGTCTCAAACGTAAACCAGCCGGCAACAGGGCATCCCATGCCAATGTTGAGGAGCTCATCGAACTTGGGCATCCCGGTCTCATGCTGAGGCCAAAACCCACAGAAGCTCTGTCCAACACGGAAACGTTCCAACTCACAGTCCAATGGTCACATCGCCTTAGTGCATTTTCGGCTGAAAAACACCGCTTTTGAAAAGGCATCCTCAGCTGAAGAACATCTTGGACTTCACATTGTCGCGCAGCGGCGGCAACGGCTTCACCACCACGTCGCTGACGCTGCGGCTGCTGCGGCTGCCAGACCCCGAGCTCTTCGCCCCGCCTGCCTCGCCCTCGCTCGACCCGCCCACCGTGAGCGGCCCGGCCCCGGCAGAGGGACCGGCAGCAGAGCTGCCGCCGTGCTGCGAGCCGCTGTCCGAGTACTGCTCTGGGTCGTAGTAGAAGCGCGCCCGGAACGCCACCAGGTGCGCGTAGTACGCCGGTGGAACTGAAGCACAACGACGACATCATGATGAAGTGAATGAAAGCAAGATGAGGAGCAGGGTGCGTGTAGCATGTCGGTGGCGCAACCAGGACAGAACATGGACGTGGTTCTGTCCTAGCCAGAACCAGGACAGAACATGGAATGACATCAAGTACTGGGAGAGGGGCATAGGGGCGTTCCATCTACGGCCTGGGGTGTGAAGCAGCAGCAGTCGTGGTGGAGAGGGGCACAGGGGTGTTCAATCTATAGCGTGGGTTGTGAAGCACAGTCTTCGTGGTGGTTGCCAGAAGGAACTACCCTTACAGTAGCTTTGCAGGGTGAAAAGCGAAGGGAGGAGAAAACAACTGCACAAAACTAGACATACTTCCTTGGTTCACGAATGATGAGGACAGATTTGCAAATCTGTCCACACCTCGTCACCGCCATTCATTACTACAGAGGGGACTGGAGCCAAAGCGTTCATGAGAGATTGTCGAAGCATCCGTCCCAGGAACATCTGCGCCATAGTGGGAAACAGAACAGTGCCTTGCAATTCAAGGCCCCAAAACAAGGAGCAAATCCTGTCGGCCACCGCCCTTCGGACCCAGCCAGCCACCACCCTTCTGAACTACTGCCTTCATGCCGCTGCAAGTGTTAAGAAAACCTGAAGTTCAAGCTGAAGTTTTTTGTTTTCCATTTTCACTCCCGACTCTAACCCGCCACAAAGCAAACAAAAAGCTTGAGAATTTCACTCACCGATGGAGACAGATCGAGTGCAGCGCGCGTACCTGCATGGCGATTGTTTTGTGAAGTGAGTGATGGGATGGGATGTGATGTGACGTGGGTGATGGGATGGGATGTGATGCCTACACTTTCAACACATCTGTGCACAGAACAGTGACTGTGCCACATCGCATGACCGTTTGTGAAACAACAGCCATCGTATGTACTCTGATTGAAAAAACAACTTTTCTTCTGATTGATCTTAAAACCATCTTCTGTGGTTTACACCACAGCTTGGTGCAACGACGCAAAGCTATGCGATGCCATGCGATGAGATAGGATGATCAAACAAATTTAGACGTTTTGCAAAACATCCAGATTTGTTTAATCCTGCTGTGTTCCTGGGATGCCATGCGATGAGATAGGATGAAATCCAATTCTGAACATAATGGGATGTGATGTGACGTGATGCATGGGATGAGAAGTGATGTCATGAACACGTGTAGGTTAGGTGCAACGTGTCTCACAAGAAATGATAACTTCTCACGTGTAGGTGAGGTGCGACATGTCATACAAGAAATAAAACTTCCTCATGTGTAGGTGAGGTGCAACATGTCAAACAAGAAATGATGATTTCTCACGTGTAGGTGAGGTGCAACATGTCTAACAAGAAATAATGATTTCTCATGTGTAGGTGAGGTGCAACATGTCTCACAAGAAATGATAACTTCTCATGTGTAGGTGAGGTGCAACATGTCTAACAAGAAAGAATAATTTCTCATGTGTAGGTGAGGTGCAACATGTCTAACAAGAAATGATAATTTCTCATGTGTAGGTGAGGTGCAACATGTCTAACAAGAAATGATAATTTCTCACGTGTAGGTGAGGTGCAACATGTCTAACAAGAAATAATAACTTCTCATGTGTAGGTGAGGTGCAACATGTCTCACAAGAAATGATAATGTCTCATGTGTAGGTGAGGTGCAACATGTCTAACAAGAAAAAACAATTTCTCATGTGTAGGTGAGGTGCAACATGTCTAACAAGAAATGATAATTTCTCATGTGTAGGTGAGGTGCAACATGTCTAACAAGAAATGATAACTTCTCATGTGTAGGTGAGGTGCAACATGTCTAACAAGAAACAACAATTTCTCACGTGTAGGTGAGGTGCAACGTGTCTAACAAGAAATAACAATTTCTCACGTGTAGGTGAGGTGGTACGTGAACTGTTGCAGCGTGTCGGACGTGAACCCGTTCTCGTCGTGAACCACATGGTAGTGTGTGGGCCTGCTCATGCCCTGCGTGGCGCATAGAACAGCACAAAAAAAATACGAGGCAAGAGAAAGGGAGTGGCACAACACAAAGGGGTAGGACACGTCGATGTGTTTGCGAGAGAAAGCGAAGATCTCTTGCAGAGCACTTTCGGGGAAGAGTCCCCCCACCATGCCTGTCCAAAAAGGGCAAGGGGGGAGGGGGGGGGATCCAGTGGCCGGACCATGTTCAAACCGCGCCCCAAAGATGTGAGAACACTCCAAACCTGATCACCTTTGGGTGTGGAGGTCTCAGGTTCAAGGCCTAAGACGGAATAGCCAGCCAGCAGCTGTGGGCGGCTCTAGCCTGCTGCACCAACCGCCAGATGATGTCATGGGTGGCTCTGGGCCATTGGCCTACTCAGAAGTTGACAGGATAGCATGAGAAAAACACAAACCTTTACACAAACTTTTTTTTTCTTGTGTGGTGTTGGAAGAAGCGTTCATTTATGCACCTATGCATAAATGTATTTATGCATAGATAGACATGAAAGAGCGAGAAGGGGGAGGAGGCAGTGACGGGTCCATGACGAGCTGCGTCGGTGCTGTCACAAGTGTGCGGGAAACAGAGGGGGACGAGTATAACGAAGAAGGACGAGTAAAACGAAGAAGGACGAGTAAAACGAAGAAGGACGAGTAAAACGAAGAAGGACGAGTAAAACGAAGAAGGACGAGTAAAACGAAGAAGGACGAGTCAAACGACGACCGATAACAGCCGTGCCTCCAAAAAACAAAAAAACAAAAAGAACTCTTTGACTTGCCTTTTCAGTTTCCCATTCTTTCATTTCATCAAGCCTCAACGTACCTGGATGCCCGCATGGCTCTGAAGGTAGAAGTCAAACTCGGCGGGGTGACAGATGGACGTGTCCACCACCGTGCCAGGCAGACAGTTGCCGCTGCGGTCCGTCAAGCTGCGGTCCTGAGGGAACAACCGAGTGTGGTGGCGCTTCTGTACGATCACAAACGTCACCTTGGGCGCGTACGTCTCCTCCAGAGAACTGCACGCCTGCACCTCACGGCCAGCCCAAGATGAGAATATTGCTCCGTTTTCATCTCGTTGCAGAGAGATGAAAATCCCTCGGAAAAAAAACCACGCATGTGGTGACGCTTCAACACGATGACAACACCACCGTCAGCGCGTGCATGCCCTCCAGCAGACTGCGCGGCTACAACTCACCAGTTTCGCACCCAGCAACAGTCCAACAGGCGAAGCTCAAACTGTCTGCATAATAGCCGCTGTCCTATCAGTCTCGTGTGGTAGCGCCTTTCACACCATGCACATGAACATGGCACACTCAAGCAGTCCACACGCAAGCACGACGTGTGCAAGCCAGCACAACTCTTGCAAGCATGGGACATGCAACCATGGCGCTCGTGTTTGTCAAGCAGGTCACTTTTGTGGCCATTCTTCGCCACAATCTTACAGCATGGCGTTGCTGCATGCTGTTGCAGCACCGAGCAATAGCATGCAACGACAGCATGAAGCAACGGCATGAAGCAACAGCACGAAGCGAGCACGAGCACCCACTCACTCACGAGCTTCAGTGCCTTCAGCTCTTCGTCTCTCACTGCGGCAAACTGACCCTCACTCACACCATCTCTGCAGAGCCATCCCCACAACCAAGCAAAGGAGAAGGAACACATAGCCATCCCCACAACCAAGCAAAGGAGAAGGCAAACAGAGGGATGGTCATCCATGACCACAGGCATCAGCAGCAGACGCGTTCCAAAACTAAAACACGGTGTCAGTCATGTGCGCGTGAGGTTACGATCAGAAGATCAGAAGACTACGCCATGTCCCTTGAGCGAAAGAGCACTCAGTGTGCGGTGCACGCGAAATGGTGTGGTACACAGAAACACCGGCATGCCATCTCCCCAAATCACTCACACAGGAAACCCTATTCCCCTTGATGGGATACCTGGTGTGTACAATGTGGTGAAAAACGTCGCGGTTAGGGTGGTGGTGGTGCACAGAACCACCTTCCTCCTCCAAACAACCCCAGAAAGAGATTATGAGTATGCATTACTCACCGAATGCAGCAACCAAAATCGAGCAGCTAGGGGTGATTAAGGCAATGGACAATTACGGCAGTGGACGCTTTCGGCAATGGCAAAGGCGCAGCCAACCAGGGCAGACCTACAGACTATGATGTGGTCGGAAATTCTACATGTCAAGTCTTTCTGCAACTTTTCTAAGAAATAGTTTGCCAGGCTGCAAGGGCACATCTGTAGAAGACGATGCGTTCGGAAATCATACCTCTAACGACATTTTGCGACAGACCTAGTCCAAGGGATTCTTTTCCAGGCTGGCAGAGCACACCTGTAGAAGATGATGCGGTCGGGTTTGACGCGTTGCGCATTGGACGGGTGTCTGTAGAAGTTTATCAGCATCTGCCTGCACACCACAACGACAAGAACCAAAACTCAAACAGTTTCTGACAATGCAGGCACACGTGAGAAAGGCACACATGCACGTGGCAGTGTCAGAGTCGACGTCCGACGTCTGCAGTAGACATGTCGGTGTCGACTCGTCGATAGCGTCGATAACGTTGAAAGCGTCGGTCCGAATCCGACGCCCACTTTGATGCCGTGGTGGAAGAGTATGTGCGCACTTCCACACAGGTGTCATGTGTGGTGGTTAACGCAACGAGGCATGTGGGTAAGGCACTGAGGCATGTTGGTAAGGCACAGAGACATTTGGGTAAGGCACTGAGCCATGTGGGTAAGGCACCAAGGCATGCCCGTAAGGCCAAACATTTGACTGACACGCACTAGATTCCCTGTAGGGGGCAAACGAAAGTGCCCACCTTCCCGAGCTAAGGAAGGGGTTGTTGCGAGATGACCATCACCATTCGTCATCCATACAACCAAGGGTGAAATCTGAGAGGAAGCAAGAAACGCTTAGGACAGTATTCTTTACGTTGCTTTGCAAAGCAAAAACTACTCTGCAGAGTGCTTCCTCCCCACACACTTTGTGGTAGGAAGCAAGAAACGATCACATAGGAGTTGGGCACAGGAAGCCTGTCGATGGTTTCACGAGTTCAGGGTGCATGCGCTAGTGTCGCGTGCACGGGGGATACACAC
>SZWC01015233.1:41558-69987 GCA_023375785.1 Penium margaritaceum
ACGAGTTCTAGGGCAGGAAAGGCAGCAAGCCCCACCTAAGCAATTCGACCGTTCAATCCACTGCCGATGCTGCTGCTGTACGTGCCTTGCAGCTGTGCAGTGTAGCTGCTGGCGCCGCCACCGCCGCCACCGGTTGACGGCATGCCTGCGCCAAACTGCACCGGCTGCTGCTGCTGCGGCGCATTGTTGTACAGCTGCTGCTGCATCGGCTGGAGTAAGCTGCCGCTGTCGCCCATCCCAGGATTGGCTCCATAGGCGTTGCTGCTTTGTCCGACTCCTCCCGGCCCCATCTGGTACATGCCAGACTGGGCCATGGGCCCGCCCATCCCAGATCCCGATGACGGGGAGGGCATGGCAGAACCGGACCCGAAGTTGGAGCCGGGCGCAGGGAGGACCGGCGGGGGCGTGACCATCGGCATAGAAGGGTTCGAACCCATGCCCTGCTGTGCCTGCATGGGCGTCATTGGCATGGCACCCATGGATGTGTTCATTCCGCCCATGGAGGTGCCCATCGTACCAGTGGATGTGGTGTTGGTGCCCATGCCTACCCCACCGCCGCCGCCACCACCACCCTCACCACCCTCAGTCCCGCTGCCACCTGCTGCTGTGATGCCTCCTACCACTGCCGGGGCAGCACCCCCCTGCTGCAACGCAGACTGCAGCTGCTGGGTCTGCAGCTGCGACGCCAGCAGCTGTGCCTGCAGCTGGGCCGACATGAGCTGCGTCGCCTGCAGCTGCTGCAGCAGTTGCGCAGTCTTCAGCTGCGACTGCAACGGATCGCCACCACCGCCGCTGCCGCCGTCCCCCACATTGCCGAAACTCGGCAGCCCAAAACTGAGCCCCTCACCTCCGCCCTTGCTGTCGTGGTGGTGGTGGTGCTTGTGCCCCCGCGCAGCCATCACCTGCCCCTTCTTCTGCTGCTGCTGCTGCTGCCGGTGCTGCCGGTCCTGCTCCGCCGCGGCGGCGGCCTCCGCCGCGTCCGGCCGAAAGAGCGCGTGCAAGACAGACGTTGAGCAGCGCGCCTCCCTCAGCACCTCGTCGGTCGAGAACCCGGCCATGAACATGATCGTCACTCCGAGCGCTCGGAAGAACCGCCGCCCGACGCTGCGCAGCCCCGCCGTTTCTCCGAGGAGGGAGGCGAACCGGCCGAGCGTCGACCGCCCCATGGCGTTGCGGACATAGCGGTTGAGGGGCTCGTAGCTCGGCGCGCGAGCGTACTTCACCGTGAGGAAGAGCGCAGGGGGCGCGTTGTGGGGCCGCATTGTGCTCTCTTCGTCGAGGAGGCGGACGGGGCACAGGTAACGGTTGTGAGGGTTGGGGAAGAACTGCTTCTGGATGAGGTCAGGCGCGAGGGAAGAGGGCGGGTCGAAGAGGACGTGCTCACCAGGGGATGCCGGGGAAAGGTACGGTTCACCTCTGTGGATAACACGGAAGTGGCGGAACTCCAGACGGAGGAGATCGTCGAGGCCCTGGCGGATCGCGAGGGAAGCAAAGACGATGAGCTTGCGCATTGTGTGCGCGACGGCGTTTGGCTTTGTCAGTACCGGACTCCCCATCATCTTCCGAACGTCCTTCGTCGTCAACGCAGTGGAGCCAGGTGGCGGGGGCTTCACTCCCTCTTTTCCAGCCCCCTTCCCTTTCTGCCCCTCTACCTTCTCGTCCCCTCCTGCAGCATCTGCAGCCCCTGCGGTGCCTTCCACCTTCCCTTGCATGCCTGCTCCAACCACTTCTTCGTCATGCTCCTCGTCGCCCTCCTCCGGATATGTGTCTCCATCTTCTTCCTCTGCCTTCCGCGTCTCACTATCATGCTGCTGTCCCTTGACCTCCTCCTCGCCAGCATCTAGATTCACTGCATCCTTCACCGCCCTCCCTCCTCCCTCCCCAGTCATCTTCTCCTTCTTGGCTCCTCCCTCCTCACCATCCCCATCACTGTCCCTCTTCCGCTTTTCGCCCTTGGGAGCCTCACCCTCCCCATCTGCCTCTGGCCCATCGGTAGGCTTTGTGTGCAAGGGAGCAGCAGCTGCTGCTTGGGGTGCAGCAGCAGGGGCTGCTACATCGGGTGCTACACTACCATGAGCAGCATTGGCCTCTACTATTGCAGCAGCACCGTTATCAACCGAAGCAGGAACAGCTGCGACTTTGTCAGCGGTTGCTGCGGTTGCTGGCTCTTCTGCCGCTCCCGGTGCTGCCGCAGCCGCCGCCGCCGCTGTTGCTGCTGCTGCATCTTCCGCAGCTGGTAGGGTGTTTGCTGCTAGGGCAGCAGTGTCACTCTCACCCTCTGCAGCCGGCTTTCCCTCACTCACAAGCTGCCCTTCTCCTCCACCGCCTGCCTCCACCAGAATCTTCCCCTCTGCTCCTCCATTGTCACCCCCTGCTTCGCCCCTATCACCTTCTCTGCTGGCTTCAACAGCGGCCTCCTTCAATTCCTCCTTCAGACTGCCTCCGCCTACTCCTTCCCCTATTCCCTCAACAGTAACACATGCTTCGGAAACTTTATCCTCACCCCCCTCCTCCAAGTCCTTCCCATGACTTCCTCCATCGCCTTGGGACGTCTGCCCCTCTTCTTCAAGGCCATGCAACTCTCTGTCCCGGGCCGCCTCAGCTTTCTCGGCTTCTTCCTTCCCTCTCTCAGCCTCCTCCTCCCCTCGCCACATCCCTTCAGCTGGATGCCCTCGATTCTCCTCCTTCCCCTCAAAGCTCCCATCCTCACCAGCGAGATTCTCAACCCCGCCCTTGACCTCCCCACCAACCTCCTCTCCCACGTTGCTCCCTCCACCACCCACACCAGCTGCCACTGAGTCAGTTCCCATCGCGCCAATATCCCCACCAACCTGCTCCCCATCCTCCTCTCCCTGCAAATCGGCGGCTGCAGAAGCACCTGCACAAGCCGCCACTGTCTCACCATCCCCAACAGAAGCCATGGTGGCTTCAAGCGGGCCGGAAAGAGCAGCAGAATCTTCGCCGTCCTTCTCCCCCATTCCTCCACCTCCGTCCGGCACACCCGCTGCCGCTTCATCAGCCAGCTCTGCAGCCATGCTTGTGAAATCACCGCCGGTGTCGTTAATTGGCTGCTCCATCTCTTAGATGTTGATAAAAAAAATAATTTCTCTCAAACGTTGAAAACAGGTTTGATTTCTCTGAATCGTTCAGGAGAGAGATGGTGGGTGTCCCTGGCCTGACCTATTCGTTTGATAACTAGAATGGAGTCAACAACAAAAAAAAAAAGTGGCCCGGAATGTTGGCTGGGTGGGGAAGACCGGGTGGTTGTCAGCGTTTTTCTCCTCCTCTACTTTTTCTTCCCCAGCAGTAGTTGCTGACAGCCACAGGAAGGACGCACCTCAGAACATCCCCCGACACTCCTGCACAGGCCAGCCACGGACAGAAAATCATTCTTCAGCAAAGGAAAACACGACAAAGCACATGAAGCCTGCATACGAGGGTCAAGAGCTGAGGACAGAGGAACAGAGGCATGCAACGAGAAAGAGCCAACTGGAGACTTGCAGTGAAGGGCGAGAGGCTTCCAGAACCCGTGAACTCCACCAGTGGGTGGCATTTGCTCTTGTGTTCGTTCTCGGGGGCCCATCGCCCAGTCAGCAAACGAGCGCGACAGAGCCACAGAGTCGTCAGATTGGATCTTGACAACCCAAGCGCGCAACCACCCTGGTCGAGAGCGAGGTGCTCTCAAGAAAGCAGTGAGCAGGCTGTATTCAATGGAGAACGTCTAAAAATAGCTCTCCTGGCCGAGCGAGGCGCTCTCGAGGGAGCAGCGAGCAGGCTGCCTCTGCCCTTGAGGTGTGCACTAAGGTGCTGAACCAAGGCCGCCATGGCCTTCGACCATCCTGCTCGAGGGCAGGTCCTTCCAAGGGAGCAGTACACAAGCTGCATTGACAAGGCTCCAATGAAGCGGCAGCAGGAACAAGCGGTGCGCCTGTCAGATGCACTGACAGCTGTCACTGTCAACGCGGTGCAGGCGAATGCAGACAGGCAGCAAACCGTCGAGTTCTTGGTAAGAGAGAGCCAACCACATAACGTCGCCGCGGGCACGGCCTTGGCATAAACAAGCTTTGTGCAGATCTCTGTCCGTTCCTCCTGTTCAAACGGTGGGTCCCTCCGTCCTGGACTGGCAGCTCTTCCACGTCAACTGCGTGAACGAAACAAGTCTCTTTTCAGACGCTTCGACGGGCTGAGACGGGGAGGCTGGGAGAAGTTTCCGCCATGAGGTTCACCTTCGCGTGGTGGCCGAGCGCCATGCAACGCTCGCGCTCAGGGGAAGGAGGCGCCTGCTGGGCAATGACGCGGCGGCGGCTGCTGCTGCTGCTGCAGTTGCCTCCTGCTGCTGCTCGCGTTCGCCAGACACTACGAACCCAGCGAACTCCCGCCAGAAGCGCTCAACCGGGGACGGCAGGGACGAGTTGAAGGGCCTTCACAGCCGCTCAACTCAAAACTAGAAAGCAGACATAGGGCTAAACTCGGAGAGCTCGTAGGAGCGGGGATGCGTCAAGTACGAGCCAAATGCGGAAAGGTTCGAAAGGACTAACGGACGATTTGGAGAGTTTCTGTAGGGGACGAGGGTTGAGCGGCCTTAGGCGGCCGCTCAAAGCACCAGCAGGACCAGCGAACTCCGGACTCCGCAACGTTGAAGGGCTAAACTTTGGGGGGTTCGTCGAAGAGTGGAAGCATCGAGATCGAGAGAACCCGATGGTGAGGGTTCGTGAGTTCAAAATGACGAATTGGAGAGTTTGATACAATGAACGGAATGGAACCGGAACATAAATCGAGGTGGCTCGAATGGGTTTTTTTGGGTCAATTACTTCGTTAGCAACGAGTGAGAAACTTTATTGTCTTAGGTGATTCGACTCGCAACTTATTAACAATACTAGTTCGTGATAAAACATATTTGCAGTAAGTAGCCCAGGTCTCCGCGGGGTCGCTCCAATTTTTTTAACCGACCAATTTGAAATCGTTCTTCTGGCCTCGAACTTACACAGAAGATCTTTCCTAGTCCGAACATGTTATGCTAGAGAATTATATGTCTAAATCATGCGACGGAAACTTTTTGCACAGAGACCATAACTCAATCTAGGTCTATGTAATAAAACATTTTTCTTCGTCATAAAAAATATCCAGGAATAAAATTAAGTGGTCAATAAAAAATTAAACAAATGAAAAAAAAATTAATTATAAGTCTAGGGGAAGTTTAAATAATTTTGTATATTTCAAGATGATTTATAAAGAATGAACTCAAAATAAAATTATATTTTCTCATTCAATTTCTAATAATAAATATCAGTGCAATAAAAATGACATGACAAGTCACTTAAAATGAAAATTTTGCGCCTTCATAAAAGTTACTAATCATGAAATCGAAAATTAATGGGCGCAATTCTATATGTGTATGTTGTAAAAAGTAAAATTTCTGTTCCAACGTTGTTTTCAACATGGAGGAAGATGAAAGCTTTTGTTCATGTTGATAAAAACACGAGAAGGATGAAATAATGCAAACATTTATCTTAAGGATAGAATTCTTGTGATTTTTCATAAAATTAACAATTTTATGGCTATAAATTCGGGATAAATCATGGAATTGAAATATTTTAAAAAACATTATATTTAGTTCATTCCTTTGAGAAAATTTGCATCCCATGCAAAAAGTAATGTAAGGATGGTTTAAGAATTTTAATATCCAAAACCATGTAATTGGATTTAATTTCACGTTTTTAAGACCCTATCCAATGCTCTTCATCGAAAAACTATAATATTTGAACATTGTGTTTTGAGAGGCTTCTGAAATGAGTTCACTATATAGAAAATTATAGTTATTTTTTTAAAGCCGCTCACAATATGATATTACAATATTAAATATTTTCCATCAAGAAAAGTATACATGATTTTACGAACGCGAAATTAAATTCAATTACATGTTTACGGATATTAAAATTATGAAACCATCCTTACAAAAGTTTTCACTCGAGTTGCAACGTTTTGAACAGAAATTAAATATATACAAAAATTTCTAAAATATGTAAATTCCATCATTAATCCGGAATTCATAACCATATCATGCTTACTTTTATGAAACATCACAAAAATTCTATTTTTAAAAGATATTATTGCATTATTTCTTCTTTCTCATATTTTTATCACCATTAACGAAAGGTTTGAACTCCTTCCATGTTGTAAAAGACGTTCGAACAGAAATTTTACTTTTTACAACATAAACAGATAGAATTTTGTTCATTGATTTACTATTTCATGATTAGTAACTTTTATGAAGGCGTCAAATTTTTAGTGACATGTCATGTCATGTTTATTCCACTAATATTTTTTCTTAGAAATTGAATGAAAAAATATCATTATATTTTGATAATTTATTTTATTTATTTTTTATTTTTGCATTGTCGTTAAAGCTACATAATCACCAAAATTTTCCCTAGAATTAGAATTAAATGAAAAATATTTTTTTTTATCATTTGTTTGATTTTTATTGACCACTTATTTTGATTCGTGGATCGTTTTTTTTTCTGACGAAGCATAATGTATTATTAGATAGACCTAGATTGAGCTATGGTGTCTGCAAAAAGTTTCCGTCGCATGATTTAGACATATAATTGTCCAGTTTAACATGTTCGGACTAGGAAGGATCTTCTGTGTAAGTTCGAGGCGAGGAGAATGATTTCAAACTGGTCGGTTAAAAAAATTGGAGCGACCCCGCGGAGACCGGGGCTACTTACTGCAAATAAGTTTTATCATGAAGTAGTATTGTTAATAAGTTGCGAGTCGAAACACCTAAGACAGTAAAGTTTCCCACTCGTTGCTAACGAAGTAATTGACCCGGTTTTTTTTTGGTGCGGCGATGGGGCGGAAAGGCCTCTCGAACTACGGCGATGGCGAATAGTTCGGTGTGAAACCGTAGCTGCTCGCCGCACATGCTTTCCTTAGCCGCCGAGCTGGCGGGCAGACACGGCAGGACCTTTTTTCGCGAGGCTCACGACACTTCTCCTGGGGTCTACTGGGTGCATTCCTAAGGAGGGTACGGCTTCTAACCCCATTCGACAATCTAGTGGACGGAACGATTAGATACCCACCATGTCCAAAATTTAAAATGGCTCACCCGCACCTCCTAAATTAGACACGGCATGCCCAGTACGAACTAAATTAAAGCTAGGATATCCAGAGGCCGAAAAATGAAAGACGTATCCACAGAAAAAGCTATGTTGTCGCTGCATGGAATGCAGCGTCGGAATGATGACGTCAGCATTCTCTTCGAACAATGACAAACCCCTCATTTTCTTGTCATTGTTCGAGGAAGGGGTTTGCGTGGGGTGCGCGTGGGGTTTGCGTGCTGGCATCTGCTAGGTTCCGCTACCACGTGGCCGAGCAGATGCCCCCACGAAAAATAAAACCCTCAACCCCGAATGTAAAGAGGGTTTGGGTTTGAAATTATTGTTTTTGCAAACCAGGGATGGTTTGTGAGGCATAAAAAAAATCCAAAATTTCAAATGCGTGTTTTCGCTCGATCGCGATGGAGCGATGACCCTTTTGTTTTTTTCTTTTTCGACGCGCAAACCCCCTATTACGATGTTGGGTTTGTGTTTTGCACGAGCTCCGCCCGCGCAAAACATACAAAACCCTAATTCGTACTAGGGGGTTTGCGTGTCGAAAAAAAAAAGAAAGAAAAAAAAACAAATGGGTCCTCGCTCCATCGCGATCTCGTGAGGGAGTGACGGTCGCGATCGAGCAACGGTCACATGACCCTTGTCGCCATGCTCGATCAGCGCAGCATGTGGCTGATCGAGCATGGCGAGCGAGGGCCGGATACCTCGTTCCTTTTCTTAAACCGGTGGGTATGCCGTGTCAAAATTTGGACTCGCGGGTATCCCAGATTAATAGCGCACGAGGTGCGAGTACCTAAGTTATTAGACCCCAATCTTGTGGATTGGGTTGGCGAGTTGTTCCAAGTCCAAGTAAACTTGGTGAAAAGTTTCTTGCAAACCCCATCAGTCCAAAACGCTTCCAAGATGCACCAGCTAAAACAAAAGAGCAGGAATCACAAGTGCATTTCAGTCCATTTTTACGCCAATCAGATAATGAAGAACACAAGCTTGTTCACTCGCAAAATTAAAGTCTTGAAAGTTTGAAAACAATCACCAGAAACAGAAAAAACTGAAGCAGAAGGAAAATTGCACTTGTGGAATCTGAAAGAGCATCATAGGTGGAATTGAAGCATAACTTCACAGCAACTGTGAAACGGTATAAGACCGAATAGCCCCAAGTCTGGACAAAGAGTCTCATCGTCCCCATTCCAATGATCATGTATGCACTGCAAACATTTTTTTCACGAAGCGGAATGTGGGTGGTTCACGCAGAAGAACTGCAGAAGAGGCTTCAAGGAATTGAGTGTTGCCATTATAGATGCTAGTAATTGCACGTGTGTTGGAACTGTCGAGTGCATGTATGCAACGGAAAAAACTAGAATAAGTCATATTTGGGACACGATTTAAGCAAAGCATGTGATGTTGCATCATGAGAGGTCGCTTCGAGAAATTTCACCAAGAAGTCATAGGGTTCAAGAACATCAAGAAGTGGTCTTATAGAATTCCACCACCGTTGAGGAGCCGCCCCATCACTATAAAAACTTTGATACACTTTATGGTAGTTTTATCGACCTTTCCCCAGAGTGGTCAAAGTTCTCATAACCTTATGGAAAGAAGCACCGGAAGACATGTTGAATGGCCAAAATGCCCTCGACCGGTCAACATAAGGATGCTTAGGTCGATGAGCATTTGACCATGAATGTAGTGACAAAAATGCCCACGCATTGATTATAGAGACTCATGTACCACATTTGCGACGTAGCACCCCCTATGTCAGTCGCATTGTCCCATTGCCTTGGGAGATATAGGTCGACGCCGACTGAAATAGGTGTGGATCTTATGATTCATGTCTCAGAGGCTGTCATAGGGCTCCTAGCAATTGTGTGAAGCGTCGTGACCCTGCCACTTGACCAGATACACCGTGGATTTTCCATGTTGATGTCCCAAAACTTCTTCGACGATGGTCTCCGCACCCTCGTGTGCTTTGGTACGAGGTGGAAGTGGCACATCTCTGCCAGGGAAGTGCTCGTTAGGTGCTCAATAGAGTTTCAGTCTGCTGATGCGAAACACCGGGTGGATAGCAATGTTTTCTGGAAGTCCGAGTTAAAGGAGGACACGTTTATCCATTTAATCCATTGCCAACAGTCCCAACCACTTAATTCAAAGCTTTGTGCAATCAGGTCATTGTAATCGGATACCGGTAGTGCTTATTAGAATGTGATAATAGACATATAACTTGGTATTTGTCCAATGTATGTCTGCTACTTGTCTCATAGTCGCATGTCTCTTCGCGAGTGCTTGACAAATTTCATCCTAGATGCTTTAAAATTCTCGTTGTTTGATGTTGACTGTCAGTATGTTGCTCAAAATCTACAAACTCGCCAACATTAGGGAGATTTTTCCATAAAAAACTTCAACAAGAATCTTGTGGATTACACCTAATACGTCGCACTTGTACGTAGGCTCAACTACTAGTAGCTTCCCTGCCCACTAAGCGCTAAATGTATTGTATAGAGCTCGGAGAAACTGCTCAAGCGCTTTATTGGTGCGGTCAATCTAACCATTAGTCTAAAGATGAAAAGCCAATGGTAACTGGATCCAACTATTGTAGCGAGTCATCAGATTCCGCCGAAAAGTGTTGGTGAATCTTTAATCTCTATCACTAGTGATGGAGGAGGGAACGCTTTGAAGTCAGAAAACTTTGTTTCAAAACAGCCACACTGTTCCCTCTGTGGTGACTGGTTGTCGCGAGGATGAAGTGAGTCATCTTTGAGAATCGGTTGACCACCACGAGCATCACATCAAACCCTTCAGTGTGATGGGAAAACTCGCCACAAAATCTATGGAGATGTCAGACCATTGTTCATAAGGTACTTGAAGTGGTCGCAGAAAATTACATGGTTTGCTTTCTCTTGACGTAAGGCGTTGGCATGCGTCGCAGGTCTTACTGTAGTTTGCCACATCGATTTGCATCTTGTCCCACCAATAGTACTTCATGAGTTTCTTGAGAGCTTTACCCTTGCTGAAGTGTCCACGTGGACCAATGTTGTGGTACTCCTCCAATAACATTCATTGGACTTTGTTGTTGAGGGATACCACAACGTGGCAAGTAAATCACCGTAGACATTAGGAATCCTCGAACTAAAACCTTAGCTTTTTCATACTCTTTGACCTCCTCGTTGACCCTTGTGAACAACCTTGCAAGGTAAGGGCCTGGTTTGACGAGCAACATGTTATTCTCAGCCATTATTTGTTGTCATTAACGGAGAGCGCCTATCAGACTTGAGTTTCCTGGTTTGTATTCGATGATGTAGTCAAATTTTGACTTGTGGAACTCCATACATCAGGTTTTTCAACGACTTGGATTTAAGTGAAGTTTGGTGCATTTGAGTGTGTGGTGGCTGCTGCCAACGATAAATGGTTGGCATGATAGGTAACACCGTCATGTTTTGAATGCATGCACGACCGCTAGAGTGTTTTTGTGAGCACTGCGCAGTCCACCTTTGGCTCGTATAATTTTCACAATACGTATGTAACTGGTTGTTCTCCACCGTCGTTGTCTTAGAAGAGAACGGCTCTGATCGATCCAACGGACGCGTCGGTGGCCACGATGTAGTTTACCTTCGGATCCGATAGTCGTTAGGCCAATTCCAAGATCAAAGCATTTTTTAGAGCTTTGTATGCTTCTTATTCGTTATCTCCCCAATTTCACTCGATGCGTTTACAAGTTAGATTAGAGAGAGGCACTGCAACCCGGATTTTGTCTTTATAAGTCGATTGTATCCATTGTAGAATCCACTTTATCGAGAGTGCATCCATTCCATAGTCCTAAAAACACTTGGACATCTTGAATGTTGGTGGATGTTGTTTAATCAATGACCGCCTCTAGCTTCTTCATATCCATGGTGATCTGTTTGACGCTGATGAAATGGTTTAAAACGTTATCAAATAGTGACAACGGTCGCACTCCATGAGTTTTTCGTAGATTTTCTTGTTTTGTAACAACTTTGACTCTTTAGACATGTCTATTGTGCACCCTTGAGGTGCGACTATACACCAGGATGTCATCAAGATACATGACGACAAAGTTGTGAAGATACGGCCAATAAAGTTGTTTATGGCTACCATAAATGTTGCGGGGATGCTCGTGAGTTCGAACGACATGATTGTGAACTGAAAGTGCACATATCTAGTGCAAAACACCATTTCTCGATGTCCGCATCACATCCATGGTTATGATAATAGACATTGTGTATGTTGATTTTAGTGAAATTAATTTCCTACGGAGTTCATCGAAAGCACGTTTGTTTGTATAAACAGGAAGCATGTTCTTGATAGTAATATCGTTCAATGTCCTGTCCTGTAGAACGTGTATCCACGTCTGACTAATTGTTCATGAAAAGTAAAGGTGTAGTATACAGTAACATGGATGGCATGTTAAGCCCGTAATTGAGGATCTCGTGTACTTGTTTCGAGTCTTGGATTGCCTCTTGGTTGCTCATCCAACAGGTTCCCTTGACCTTCTGTCTACTGTTCGACTTCACATCCTTCTGATGGTTGACGCTTTGGCATAAATGTAACTCTCTAGGCACCTCGTCAAGAAAAAAATTATTGAAACTCCTAGAAGTGAAATATAAAATCCTGCAGGATGCCTGTAAACCTATCAAGTGTTGAGGCCAGTACGACTGGTGTTGTTACATCGGCTTCTGCGATTTCCTCTACTTCCTCCTTTTCCACTTTTAATAGCCATGCTTATGATTTGCGGTGCCAGCCCCGCTTGGCAGCGTCCATTAACATTATATATGTATCATTATGTGACTGTTGTGATGTCCTATGTTGCTGCCTCCTCTAACACTTTCCTTAGCTGCCGGTGCGTCGTGGGTAGCTTGATTAGTGACATGCATCTTTTTTGTTGTCAATTCTCACAGAGACTGCATTGCTGCTCTATTCTATTTTAAGATTGTATCTGTACAATAAATATTGTCCAAGGATGGTTCTTGGTTGCTCATTAGGCAAGTTTTCCCATCCGTCACGTTTTAAAAATCTCCGATTTGCAGCTGGAGTGGTTCTCAAATTCGATTGATCTACCATCATTTATCGTTGGAGTTTTCCTTAAACAACTCTTGGTTGGTATGCAAACTGAGAGGTTCAAATGATTTCGTTTCTTCAAAACTGTGAGAAGTTCCTCTACCCAGTATTGCTGGTACCATTTCGTGACTTTTATATCCCCTTGGTTGCTCTCGGAGCACTATAGCCGGTTTGTCATCCTCGTACCCCTCATCAATTTTTGCGATTTTAGGAACTTTCCTCCGCGACATTGCAAGCCGTTCACATGGCCAATCAGTTGGTGTGGATTTCTTTTATCGTAAAAGAGCCATGCTGTCTACTATTGGTTTTTTCCATTTCTTAGCCTTTCAGTTTTCCTTTACGACTTCTCCCATTTTTGGTCTACCGCTATCGCTCCTGACAGTCATCGAGATGTGACCTGTTTTCTTGCAAGTCCATGACAACCATTGATCACCTTAATCAATGGTGTTTGTCTCCATCGGTGACAAGGTCCCAGTTGAATACGAATTCCATCTGCCATGATATAGATGGTGGCCTTGGAGTCACTAGCAGTTGGATCCCTATGTCCGAGCATTGTAGCAGTGATGTTGATACGACCGGGTCCCGTGATCACTCACACAAGGTCATCTTGGATGCCAAATATTGCAATAGCCCACCAAATGTCACATTCTTTGCCACTATTATAGTAGAAAGAGAGCTTTGCAAGGGCGAGGTCATTGTCGATGAGGATTTGGCAGAAATGTCGTGTGTACTTAGTCATGCTACATTGGTGATGCAATCATTCAAGTTTGTATTGTGCATCCGATCTTTCATTCATTTTAAAAATCTGGCGAGGATGGCACATGCGAAGTACATCCAGGTTTTTGGTGGAGTCAAAGGGCCGTGCCACTTTGGATTTATGTGCTCAAGACGTATAGTGGCTGTGGTTGATGATGTGAGAGTGATCATATAAGTTGTTTGTCTTTCTTTCCTAGTTCCATGTTGCCGTTGGATTGTCCTTATATCAGACCATCAATTTAATGCCATGCGAGGCAAAAGGGCGGCTGCGAGATTCATGCTTTTCTCGTTCTTGCTGTTGACCCCAACGGCAAAGAAAAACACCTTCAAACTTGTCAACCACAAACGAACCGCTGGTCCTTTGGAAATTTCATTGAATGGGTATGAAAGTGAAGGTCGGATTTGGGGTTAACTCGAGATCAGGTTATTCCTGTTAGTGAATACTGCTTTCCGCGCGTGCATATTCTAAAGCTCCTCCATAGCCATAGTGAGTTTTTTTTGGTCGTTGAGGCTCTCGAGTCTTGATTTTTTTGTGTGTATGTCTTCATTAGTACGAGCTTGTTGGTCGGTGCCTCCCATCACGCCATGTATCCCCCCTATAGGCAGCAGTAGAGGCAAAGGGTTCACCAAGCCCGAGGGGTCCATCGCTGTATTGGCTGTTGGATTTGTCAAAGCTACGCCATTTCCAACATAGCCCGCCACTACTACATGATTTTCTAAGAGGGAATCATGGACTATGTTCAGCTGATTCTCCATCGCCGAAATCTTTGCCATTGACTGTTTCTTGTTGCGGGTTGCGCTCACTTAGTTCATTGTCGTTGTCATGAGGTTTGCCATCTTCTGGACGACGAAGTTACACATAATATTTGTGAGAGGTTTTTTCATTGTTGTAAATGTTTCAGCTGTCCCTCCAACATTGATAAAATTTGCCAACTCAAGCAGGATGCAATCAATGATACAGAATTTAGTGACCGTCCGATGCTCGTCGGCTCCTTGCTTCATTGCTTCCTGAGTTTGTGAGCACCTGGCGAGTCTCGACCAAGATACTCTGAAAGTATTGCCGATGCATGTAGACGGCCGGTATGTTGCTTGAACTCTGCAAACCGGCCAGAGTTGAGGACAGTTTGTCAAGTACCTTTTTGCAAGGAATCTTTCCTGTTGTGGCGCACGTTACGGAGTTGTATGAAAGCTTGGCAGTCAGTAGCTTGACCACCTAGTCAATGCCATGTGGCCCACACAAAGTTCAAAGCAGCAACTGAGCATTTGATTTGTTTGCTTAGTCTGCCTTTCAACCTCGGGATAGAAGAACATTGATAGCTAGATGCAAATGCTGTAGCGGGTCATCAGCTCCTACCAAAACCTATTGGTGATCCTTTTCGTCACTTTCGCTAGTGATGGACGAGGAGATGCCATGTAGTCAAACGGCGTTGTTGAGGAACAATCGCGTTATTCCCTTGTTGATGACCAATGTTTTTTGTCGAAATGAAGTTTCACATCTTGGAGAAGCGATCGAACACCACGAGTATTTTGTCATATCCCTCCGTTGTGATGGGAAAACCCGTCACGCAGTCCATGGAGATGTCCAACAATGGTTCTTTTGGTACTGGTAGTGGTTGAAGAAAACTTGGGGTCTCCACTTATGGCGTTCTCACACGTCACACATCTTGCAGTAAACCGCAATTCCATTTTGCATCTTGTCCAAACACTAGTACTAGTATATGGAGCATCTTGTCCTCACCAAAGTCTCCATGTGGACTGGTGTCGTGATACTCCTCGAACAACATGCAACATAACTCGTTCCTAAGGGTTACAACGGCTTGGGGAGTAAAACACTGTTGGATCATCGAACCAAATATAGTAATTTTTGTGCCCGCCGCACTCCTCGTAATCATTCCCACACAATCTCATGTAGTCTGGATCTTGTTTGACGAGAAACATGCCAATCTCGGCCATCAGACCTGGTCACCAACTTCAAACATCCGATTATGTCAGATTTGGCAAAGGTACGTATAGGAAGCATTTGGTTCTGCTGCTTGCTCTAGCGACTAAGTGTGCCCATTCACTGCATCACCCTGTGCTTCCAAAACCAGAGTACGAAAGCCATTGCAGAGCATGATGGCATGTACTACACATGCATGAAGCACATTGAAGTTGAACATGACTTAGTGTATTATCACAATGCGGTAGGAGATGTCATGGACGTATGGGTCAACATGCGTTAGCAGCACACAAATGTCCTCGCAAAGGCTCTCAGTAGTGGATTGTTCAATTCCACAGTGCATGCCACTGGTTTATCACGTTCTTGTAACCCCCCTGGTTTAGTCGCTCACTCTTTCCCAAATCCTATCTTGTCAGGCGTTCTCACTATGATGTTCTCTAGTGTCATTTTTCTTGCACATTGTTCACATGTCTATTTGTCAGTCTGTGGGGTTGTGCGTATATGGAATGTAGAGGAGGTGCATCACTTTTCCGTCCGAATGATTGTTTTTCTATGCGAGTAACAGAGTGCATGTGGCTGTGTGAATTTGCTGGTTATGCGGGAGTGTTGGTGTGGAGTGTGAAACCTTCCAAGCAACCTCTTGAATTCACTCACATGCAATACCATGGAGGAAACTAACACATTTCCTAACACTCTTGGAGTTCAAGATGTTGCGTCGGTGTGCTCATGGCGACGTGGAGGTCCTGAGCTGAGGGCTCATGTCACGTTGTCCTCTGGCAGATCCTGAGGCCGAATGCTGTCAAAATTTCTCCAGAGTTCCCTTCGTCACATGGGCCGTCTTGGCGGTGACGAGACGCACCAGTGATGGAGTGTTAGGACACCACAGCACCAACAACAACAGATGTGTCTCACAGATGATTTCTCTCGCTTTTGCTGGATCTCGGCCTTTCGTTAGAAAAGCAATGTTGGGCCCAAGATCGAGTCTTGGCTTGTCCAGGCTGAGCATGTTTGCTGAGAGCATTCCGCTGCGATCGTGGTGGGGAGTTCATGGGTCCCACGACCCGCTTCCTCCAGTCTCAAGGAGTGCATCTGGAGCTCTATGCTCCATGTACACCACAGTAGAACAAAGTGTCGGAACGTTAGAACTACACTCTTGCTGACGGTGCTCGTGCCCTTCTTGTTGAGTCTAGACTCCCTCCGTTGTTTGCATTCGAGGCCATGTCCTACATGAAGTGGTTTTGGAACCGTGTTCCCCACGGTCCGTTGCCTCGTCATGAGATGCCCTTTGAGCGATGGTATTGTCGTCATGTTGACCTTCGTGTCTAGGACAGCATCGCTATCATTTGGCTCCCTGAAAACCAACGCGATGGCAAGCTATTCCCTCGAGGTCGCCTCTACCCTTTCCTTGGTATTTTCTCTGTCTTAGGCCTGGCGCTTTTGTCACACAGAGCATGGTCAGGTAGTTGACTCTCGCGATGCTCTCTTCTTTGAGAGCACCTTCTCCTGCAACATTGCTCATTCTGTTTCGTTGCTTGTGCCCTTCTCTCATCCAAGGGGAGGTGGTGTATGTGTAGTGCCCTTCGGTAGTGGCTGCATTTTGTATCTCGGTGCATCGTCAACTTCTGTCGCATTTGCGTCGTTGCCTGCATCATCTCTTGTCGTGTCTCCTTCATCGCCTGCATCACCTCCTATTGTGGATGCATCTTTGCCAGCATCACCTGCGTTTGTGTTGTTGCCTGTGTTTTGTTGATTGCTTTGGTGTCGTTACCTGCCTCATCTTTTGTCGTGTCTGCATCACCATGTCTCTAGTTGGGTCAGGGTCACCTGCATCATCTCCTGTCGCATCTACGTCATCTCCTGTTGTGTCGTGTGCATAACCGGTTGTAGTTCCATCAACAGCACACCTAGTCACACCCTTGTAGCCCCCCCATCTCGTTGCCGTTTGTTCGCGTGCCAGGCGTTCGTCTGAGACCTTTGCAGTCTGCACCTCAATATGCCCCGCCTTCCAGTCGTGTTGCCCTGACTGGCCACACTGGACCCGTGTAGTCATTCCGTCCAGCTCACGGTGGTGTCACTAATCCCACACAGCCTACTCCTGTATCTGGTTTTGTTGCTCTTGGCTTGGCGGCGACTGTGGTCAAGCCTAACTCCACGCTTGGATACTCTTTGATTAATGATGAGTTCCTCCAAGCCATTCCAGCAGCTAGGTCTACCCGACCTCTGCCACATCCCTCAGTTTCCACCACACTCGTTGTGAGTGGCAGCATGACACGTGTACCTAAACTGAACACAGTGCAAGAAGCACGCTATGCTGCAGATGCAACTCTCTGGGAGCAAGCTATGCGAAAATAACTCACTACAATCGAGGAGCTTGGGATTTTTGAGAAAGTGAAGGCCCGCGTGGCTATAAGGTCATCTCATTCCGTTGGATATTTCATAGGAAAGAGAGGCCCAATGGCTCAGTGGAACGTTATGAGGGCCGTCTCACGCCCAAGAGATTCTCCCAAGTGCCTAGTGTTGACTTCGATGCCACCTTTGCCCCTGTGGGCAAGTACACCATGGCAAAGGCCTTGTTTAGTCAGGTGGCACATCATGATTGGGAGCTCCACTAGATGGACGTCAACAATGCTTTGTTGCATGGTAATCTCGAGGAAGAGATCTATCTCGTCCAACCTCCATGATTTGAAGACGGCACAGACAGAGTCTGGCACCTCGGGAAGGCCTAATATGGCTTGAAGAAATTCCCATGTTGTTGAATCCTTAAGATCTTCGCTACTTTGGAGCGGGACAGATATCATCATAGCATAGTGGACCTAACACTGTTTGTGAGTGCCCTCGATCTTGTGTCTTGTTGGGGAAGGAGATTGAGCATGATCGACAGCGTCGCACACGGCATGTGCATCAGGATGTAACGTCTGGACCATGGGGAGCGTTTTGCTGACTTATTGACCATAGTCCCTTCTGCATCTATGGCTATGACACTCGTTGGGCAGAGGCTCCTCACGTTAGTTGACCCAAATCGTCTCAGGGACCTTGTTGATGTCACGGCGTACCTTCGAGTTATTGGCTCCCCAATGTTCCTCGGGACCACAACACGCGCAGATGCTACATTGCTGTGAACTTCTTGTCACAGTCCTTATAACATCCGCGTCAGCTCCATTTGGAGGCTGCTATGCGCGTGGTGCGGTTTGACCCAAGTCCGGGTCTATGCTTCGCACGCATACGTCGGTTATTCACAGCTACACTGACAACGATTGGGCCCGTGCTTGCGATCCGCGCAGCCAGTCCGGTAACCATTTCCTTATTGGAGGTATAGTTGCCTCATGGAAGAGTGGCAAGCAAGTTTGCGTAGCACGCAGCTCGCCTGTGGCTGAGCATGTCACATTGGGGCGGGGGCTGCGAGAGCGTCTGGTTGTGCCGCCTGTTGGTTATTGTTACGAACACACGCAAGTGCCCTCTTGTCTCCATCCACACACACATCTCACCACTGCAGGTGATTAATCTGGGCTAAGGCTCGCTGGTGCAAGACTGTGGTGCAGCATGAAGAACACAGAGGATGTGACTCCCTCAAGCTGCCAAGTTGTGGCGTCAGCACCGGTCTTGTGACATGCCTTAGTTTAGTAATACTCTCATACTGAAAGGGGATACAACTTGTGAGAATGCATGCTTGTTAGTTGATTGCATCCTTGCATGTTACCAGAGTGGTGAACCGGGTTGATGATCCCGTGGGACCACACGTCCGGCTTGTGCCGACGTGTGAGAAACCGCCTGGAGATCGCTCGCTCCAGGGTCGGGTTCGATCCCTGGGTGGCGTCCGGGCCCCACGCCGAGTCTCTCGCGTGGGTGGCCCGGTCAACCGGCTCTCACCACCTCGCTCACACTCACTCTCGCAAGAAAAGCTGTGACTCCGTTTTTTCTAAGTCGTGAGCTTTCTCCGTTCCATGGCGCTCTCTGTTGCTCGTCACCTACTTCCTTGCTAGTACAACAACTGCGCCTACCTACTGGTATCAGAGCAAGAGGGCTTTCCCTCCCGCCGCGACGCCCTGGGACCTCACGAACCCGCTGATTCCCGTAAGTCACAGTGCGAGACAGCGGCAGCCTAAGCAACAGCAGCAGCAGCGGCGGTCATTCTGTACAGCCGCTTGCATAGCGCTCGTGCATCTCAGCACGAGGTCTGGCAGCCTAGGCAGCAGCAACAGCTGCCACTCTGAGCAGCTTCTCATATCGAGCGACGTACAACCCCGCTCAAGTCACGGCATAGGGCCGTGACGGACCAAGCAACAGCAGCAGCCACTCTGTGCAGCCGCTGTCATCAACCGACGATTGATCCCGAGGCTTGGGCCATAGCGGACCAAGCAACAGCAGCAGCAGCGTAGGTGACGATCTAACGTCACGCTCGCAGATCTGAGCACAATATTGCAGCAGCTTGGACATCAGCAGCAACCGCCACTCTTGGCAGCCGCTGTCATCAACTAACGGGTGTTTCCGAGGCTTGGGCCATGACGGACCAAGCAATAGCAGCAGCAGCGTAGGTGTCAGCCTAGACTGCAGCAGCTTGGACATCAGCAGCAGCCGCCACTCTTGGCAGCCGCTGTCATCAACCGACGGGTGTTTTCGAGGCTTGGGCCATGGCGGACCAAGCAACAGCAGCAGCAGCATAGGTGTCAGCCACGACCGCCGCAGCTTGCACAGCAGCAGCAGCCGCCACTCTGGGCAGCCGCTGCCATCAACCGACGGGTACTTCCGAGGCTTGGGCCATGGCGGACCAAGCAACAGCAGCAGCAGCATAGGTGTCAACCACGACCGCCGCAGCTTGTACAGCAGCAGCAGCCGCCACTCTGGGCAGCCGCTGCCATCAACCGACGGGTACCTCCGAGGCCTGGACCATGACGAACCAAGCGATGGCAGCAACAGCCGTCACTCTGAGGAGCGGCTGACGTTGATGAACGGGGAACCCTAACGTGCCACAGCGTAAGGCCGTAGCAACCCGAGCAGCAACAGCAGCGGTCATGCCTTGCAGCCATTTGAGCTTAGCCGCTTAGCCGCTTGGCACGAGAAGCAACTTAAGTTGGGGCCCGGACAGCCGCAGCAGCCACCACTCTGTGCAGCCGCTGCCCTCACAGTCAGACTTTAGTCCAGCGTCCCTCAGCCTCCGCGGGCTGCCCCGAGGCAGCCCATCAATCTCTACACTGGCGTCTCCACTTGGGACTGAACCAGCACCTCCGTCGTCAACAGTGGCTCAGGACGGTGCAAACACTGACGAGGAGCTTGCATACTACGAGGAGAGGGGGGAGAGAGAGGTGTGGTCAAGGGTGCGTCACAACAGTCCGGGGTATCATCCCGGTGAAGACTACGATCCCACTGATCACTACGCGTGGACAGACGCGAGAGATTACGCAACGCGCTGTCAGTCAGCCGACGACGACACGCCAACGTCGCTGAATCGGTCGGCCACAGTACCACAGAACAACCACCGACCTCTTCACTCTCCGGTAAGACCACCCGTTTCCCATAGGACGCGCCTACAACACCGCCATTCTGTTTCTCGTGGTCCAACTCCACCTGCTGCAGCAGCAGCATCTGAGACCTCTGCTCCGCGTCGTGCTGCATCCCCAGCTGCATCTACTGCAGAGACCATTCCGTCCCTTGTTATTCCCTCAGCATTGCTAGCTATCCTTTCGTCCAGCGCTGCCGTTGCCACCACCCTTGCAGCCACAGCACGTGCCTCACGTGCGCCGGCCAGCACTGCTACAGGTCGAGCCGTTGACGCATACACTGCAGCGGTTGACCAGGGACCCTTGGCGGCCTCTGCCGTCAACATAGCCACTCAGGTTGCTGCAGCAGCAGACTCAGTTGCATCCGCCGCAGCCTCAGCAGCCACAGCACTCTCCAATGCAGTTGGTTCTACTAACGTCTCCACAACACAGGCGGTCTCCCTGTCATCCGCATCTTCATCAGTCACTCGCCACCTACAACTGTTGATTTTGGTCGCTGCTGTCATCGTCGCTCTGTCAGGTGCAGCACTCACAGGTGTAGCCTGCTTTGTCGTCACCGCATCGTCCTTTGTCGCAGCCGTCTCCTCCTCAGCCGCTGCAGCACTGCCACCACTGTTCTCTCTGCACCGCAGTGCCTGGTGAGCCTGCCTTGCCTGTCCCTCCGTACTCTCTGCCTTCCCTGTGTTGGCGTGTTCGTGCGTTCAGGTTGTTGCCTTGCAGCGCACANTTGGTTCTGCTAACGTCTCCACAACACAGGCGGTCTCCCTGTCATCCGCATCATCATCAGTCACTCGCCACCTACAACTGTTGATTTTGGTCGCTGCTGTCATCGTCGCTCTGTCAGGTGCAGCACTCACAGGTGTAGCCTGCTTTGTCGTCACCGCATCGTCCTTTGTCGCAGCCGTCTCCTCCTCAGCCGCTGCAGCACTGCCACCACTGTTCTCTCTGCACCGCAGTGCCTGGTGAGCCTGCCTTGCCTGTCCCTCCGTACTCTCTGCCTTCCCTGTGTTGGCGTGTTCGTGCGTTCAGGTTGTTGCCTAGCAGCGCACATTCAACACCGATTCATACTTTCCACGCCCACTCGGGCAAGGGAAACTCTGCCGAAACTTTTTCGGCAGAGTCACGTCGCTGGCACAATGCCAGTCGACGATGACCAATACACAGCGCTTCAGGCTGAGCTTCAGCGTGAGCGCACTGCATTACAGGCAGCTCTCAGTGCTCAGCGGGCTGCTGAGGAAATACTTAAGGCTGAGCAGGCTGATCAAGAAACATTCGCCGATCATATCGCCGACTTGGTTCTGAATCGCCTGCAGCCAACACTGCGCATCACTCAGTCCGCTAGCATTTCTGCAGCCTTCTCCACCTCCCCCGCTTCCGCTTCCACTGCCGCTGGCACATCTACCTCTGATCCACTTGCAGTCGCCGCAGCTGCTGGCGCTGCTGCAGCCAAAGCGCTTGCCCCAACAGTGCAATGCAAGCCTGACTTTGATTCTACTCCACCCAACTTCACACCCAGTCTCACCTTTCACTCTTGGGAGGTTCGTTTTAGTGCCTGGGCACAAGGGGAACATCTCAGGGAATACTACCATGCACCAAACCCCTCCGCTGTTCCACCTTTTATGCCTGTCGAGTCTGAGTCAGCGCGGGCAGTCAGAGCCCTCATTCGCGCTGGACCAGACGATCTCACTGATGAGATTGGATCATACAATGCTGACACTGCACGCCGCACTCCCGCTGACCCGGTTGGGGCTTATGCCCTGATCAAGCGGCGCACGACCGTCACTGGCCACGCGGCACAGAGCGTCCTCACCGTCCAGTTCAACATGCTCTCAATGCGTGCTGACGAGACTGCGGACGCCTACTGGGCTCGTAGCCTTCGCCTGCTGCGTGACCTCGGCAAAGCCGCCCCAGGCCAACTCCCTGCTGTCCTCTCCATCGTCAACGGCCTCATCCCTGAACTCAGCGACATCTTTCGTGAAGTGAAGGCCACAGAGTTGGAGCGTCTGGCGGCAGTGCCTGTTCCCGCTGACGCACCCCCTGGGATTGGGGATTTGTGGGAGTTCACCTCCCAGCGCCTCACTGACTGGTGGAGCTCCTTGCAGAACAAACGCATACACCGCGCAGCTGTTGCAGCAGCGACCACCGCGCTTCCCTCCTCCTCTACCTCATCAGCCTCCAGCTCATCTTCCGTCTCCACCTCCACCACCACCGCCACTTCCCTTGCTTCCCATGGAAGTGGGCGTGGTGGAGGCGGCAACAAAGGTAAAAGCAAAGGAGGTGGCTCAGGCGGTGGAGGACAGGGGAAAGGGGGGAAAGGCCGCAATTCTGATAGCACGGCATCTCACTCCTCCTCCAGCACTGTTACCTGCTGGAACTGTGGCGCCGCTGGTCATGCAGCGCCCAAGTGCCCTGAACCACCAGATGACGCACGCCTGGCCTCAGCCATGCGTGCTCACTGGGCACGCACTTCAGGGTCAGGAGGAGGCTCTGCCCGCTCCTCCAGCTCCGNGCAGCAGCTGCCTACAGCACTGTCCTCTCTGCACCTTCCCCACCTGCGCCCTGGGGCTGGCCCCCAGGATTTGGAGGTCCTGTTTACTTCGGGCCTCCCTCCGGCTACTACTCACCTCCACCATGGGCGTCCCGCACTCCTGGTCCCCAGCAGCTACACACCTCCACCGCACTCATCACAGGACCCCCTGAGGACGAGCGCCAGCTGGACTCTGCGCTCTCTCACGCCATCCACCAGCGTCACCTCCGTGATCAGGGAGGTGAGAGTGTGCGTTCGGTCGACGAGGGCCTTGCGTGTGCTGTTGACTTGTCTCTTCGTGGACCCCCCCCCGGTCATGTTGAGGGGTGTCCCCCAGATGATGTCCCATGCATTGAGGATTGGCAGTCGTACAGTCTTCCTCGTTGCCTTGCTGCTTGTGGCCAGCGCCTCTTTCCACGTTCTGCCATCGCTGCTGTGAGTCGTGACCCCGCGTCTGTCCGTGTGACGGGTGGCTTCTAGATTCTTGATTCAGGAGCCACCCACCACATGACTTCCTGTCGTTCAGCATTTGTGTTGTTGGGTCCTGTTGGTTCCGTTCGCTTTGTGCGCACTGGCTCTGGCCACCTTCTCCCTGTACAGGGGGTCGGTGTCGTCCGCTTCGTTGGCCCTGGGGGGGAACTCTTCCTCCCTGACGTTCTCTACGTGCCTGCTCTTGAGCTCAGACTGCTGTCTGTTACGACTCTTGACGACCAGGGCATGGACTTCTCATCCAGTCATGGTGTTGCCTCTGTCATGCATCGCAGCACTGGTCGTGTCTTACTGCGAGGCACTCGCTTTGACCGTCATGTGCGTCCGGTTCGTCGTTAGCTGGGTGATCCGTTTCAATGACCACACGATCCGCTGGCTCATCGGGCGATTCATCTCCATGCTCTTCTCCTTTAGCAACCTTGTCAGAGTTATCACCATCAGTGATGTTCCACTTGGTGGACTTCAACCCCTCATTGTTTGCACAAGTGACCGGGGCGAACGTTGCCTTGTTGCCGTAACCGAGCTTCACGGCAAGCGACCGACATTTCCCATTGCCTTGCCGAGCAGTCACGATGGGAGTCGTGCACTACTATCCATCTTTTGGAGATGTTGGTGCTCTGTCTCTTGGCGACGCCAGGTGGGCACCTCCCCCTCTAGTCATCGCCTCCTGGCGCGACTTTGCGAGGTGGGTACCGGGCGCTAATGTCTCACGACGCTCCTTAGATCCCAAGGGCGTGTGTTCATTGGAGCGGTGGGGACTGGTGCTTGGAGCACTCCTCAAGACCGCGGAGTGTCTGGTCCCAAGGCCGGCTATCCATGTGGCAAGGCCTTGCTTCGACTCTCTCACTCTCCAACCTCATCCTTCAACCCCCTCTCCCCTCTTCCCGTTCTTTTAACTGGGTGGAGGACACACTATGGACTATGTGTGCCTCGCTTCAAACCCGTGGTGGACCGAGGTGGCTCCAAGCCAAACCTCCTTCACCCTTTTTTTGGGACAAAGGGAAAGGACCGACAATATTACTCAGCACCAACCATCTGATTCAAGTCAACGACCGGAAGGTTGGAGAAAGAATTACCGGCTAAAGTGGAAATTTCAAGGTAGAAATCACTTTTCTAATAACATCCAAAGAAATACAATACAATGGTGAAATAAAGTAGCCTGAATTGGTAGTAGTCGATTTTACAGATCCAACAAAAAAACAGCGTTGAAAATAGAAGACCAGAGGCCAAGTTATCGCTCTCTTTACTCCTTTCTTCTTGGAGAACCCGAGACTGACGGGTCCTTTGTTTTTCCTAGATTGGACGCCTCCCAAAGAAAAGGGTGAAGGCTCATGGCTCATCCCTTGTGCCTCCCTTGTTGCTTTAGCAAGAGGGTGATGTGGTAGCTTGCTGGTCGAGTAGGCCATTGTAAGAGTAGTACATGCAAAAGTCGGCTGGGTTGGTGGAGGTGGGATGTGCACGCATGGAGGTGGTGGAGTTTGGACACCTCTGGGCAGCATTCCACCAGCACCACCACGAGGTCACCTGTTGCTCGTTGACCAAGTCACCACTCCTCATGGTGTGTGCGGATTGTCACAACGGAGTGGAGACGACGGCGATGTCAGCATGTCAACCTGGCTCTGATGCCAACGTAACGCGGATGCCCAAACTTTGTGTAGAAAGGCTTGGGTGAGCTTGGAAAAGTTCGCATTGTAAAACTGAATGACCATTCTCCTCGTCGGAGTGTTGTTTTCCTTACCCGAGTCGTCATGGCTTACCACGCCCTTTGAAGCTACGTTCATTTAGGGTTCATTGAATTAAAAACATGCACTCGAGTTCGAGTGCATCGGCCAAAAAAGCCGCGTCGGAAGTTTCTTTCCGACTTCGCCCTCGATTTCAGTGAAGACCCCTCTTTCGCCGAAATCGAGGGCGAAGTACGATCGTTCTGACATCGGCGTCGCCGATGTCAGAACGGTGGTCGTCGCTCGATCGCGATTGAGCGAAACGCCCTTTCATTTTTTCCCACCACACAAATCCACGTTCAATCCCTAGTTTGAAGCCCAAACGTCGAACAAACCCATCCCCAAATTACATTCAGGGGTTTAGGGTCTTGTTTTTGCGCGGGCATCTGCTGGGCCCCGCGGTAGCGGGGCCCAGCAAATTCCCTTCCATCGCAGGGGGAGTCTCGGATCCCCCATCCAAACCTACCCGCAAACCCCCCTCGAACAGTCACAAACCCCTCGCTCAAGGGGTTTGTGACTGTTTGACGACTTCACTGGCGAAGCTCCGCCTGCAACGTCGCAGAGCCGGGCGAAGTCCGATTTCGCCCCCCGAAGTCAGACTTCCGACCCAAAATCGTGCACTGATCTACGAGTGCACGATTTTGGGTCGATTAACTTAATCTCGCTATGTTGATGTTTCTATAGAAAATTATTTTTTTATTATTATCTGTAATTATTTATGTACTCTGTTAGAAATAAAGGTGGAAACTTTGTGACCGTATTTTCCATCCAGATGGTCGTTTGGATTTGATTTCCACTATTTGCTTCACACGCTTGTGTCAAGCTTGACATGACCTCATGGTGTTGGTCGTAGAACATTGTCCATGGACTGTTGCAACCAGGTAATGATTGCGAGTCTTTCTTGAATATAAAATTTTAGGTTATGTTCCAAAATTCTGTTGTGTTACAATAATCAATTCAATAATGTTTTAACTAAAAAATAACATTATCTCAAATGCTACCATTTAAAGCTCATTTGTGTCGGACAGATAACTTGGGTCCATTTCATCAAGTGGCTACTTATAATGATTTTTATTATGACAATAAGGGTTCAACCCTTGCCATTATATTCTTAACAAAGCTTGCATTTCTATGATTTCAGATTTAAACTCACATTTCTAACATTTCTCCATTTCAAAATGCCAGACTCATAAATTACAGAACATCGATGACCTAGCCCAAAATGTGACATATTTGTAATGTGCATGTTACATGCAAGGGGATTTCATAGTGTTAATATCATCATTTCCGTGGACAGGTCACAATCCATTTATTTATCTTGTGCTTGTTTGAGAGGGTGTCACATCAGGTTGGTGTGGGGGGTTAAAGATCTCCCATGCATTGGAAGGGAACTTCCTTGGCTTTGCCACCATGGGGCCAAGCATGTTCTTGTGCAAATATATCACTCAAAAACCAATACAACTATTGTAGGTCGAATATGAATACAGAGAAAGTGGTATTTGTGTGTGGTGAAAAAGAACCAACATCTTAAATTCCGTATTCTCTCAGTCACAATTGAGCGACAACCATCCCCCTTCTTTATGCACAACCAACCTACTATGATGTAAGTTCTTTTTAAGCCTAGGATTCACTCATGCACAGCATAAAAAGTGAAATGAAAAGTGGCTAGTCACTCAGTTACGCTCGTGTAAGGGAGTGAAAGTTGCAATGAACCGACCATAACCCTCGTCATCCTCGTAAATTAGCAACACACATATCTGATCATGGATGGGAAGCAATCAAGATGCATTGTTACTTTATCTATCTACTGAATATGGGACATTGATATTTCATATCGTGGCTATCATGGCCAAAAACTTTAGGCTGCATGGAGGACGCAACTGTTACGCCCTTCGAACTAGTTACAAGTTGATTTCCTAAGGCACCTAAGTCTTACAAAAAAATGTGATATTCTTTGTTCCATTGGCTTTAAATGGTGTAGTACGTGAATTTTTTGTGATTCATTAATAGAAGGAAAGATTGTGTCAAACATTCAGGGAGTTCCATCTCGTGAAAGTTGGTGATGTGGGGAGGACTACCACAAAATGAAGCCCTTGCTTGTATTTTAAACATTGCTAGATTCTTTAAATGGCCATTGAATGGATTCATCCATGTCACATTTGCTCTTTTAACTTAGCAATGCAAACTTGAGCTGCCATTGGAGGCAACTAAAAATGGTCACCGATGTCCCAAATTAGGGAAATGAGAGCGAAAGGAAACAAAGTGAAGAAAAAGTATGGTTTTTGAATGGCTGTGCAGTGACCGTTTTCTTCCCCCTACTTTGAAGGGATCAAGGCTATTAACTTTGGGATTTGGGTGTTTGGTCGCATGTCTTTTCTTGTGGTTGCCATAACCACCACATGTATTCGTCTCTTGTATTCTCTTGATAGTGACTCGACAACTGCGTTGCTGACGATGTGGGTCATTGCATCGAGGACACATGTAGGCAGACCTTTGAGGTTACTTTTGAGAGATTCAAGAGCATTGATGCCTTATCAGCCCTTTTCTGAAAAGGCAAAGCCGCATCAGGCATTTCAGATATTCTGTATGTGTACATATCCAAATTGTAACGTATATGTATCATCTTCTTTACATTCTTGTGGGAACAAGTACATTGAAAAAATCGCATTGCGTACTTTCTTTAGGGCACCTGAACTCGATATGCATTGGTAATGAGCAGGTGCCAAGTAGTTAGAATACTATGTGAACAAAATTTGTTGCAAGATATGCAGAACCCATAAACACATTGAAAATATCTCTCATGTACTTCCATATACACTCAACAGTATCTCAAGTTGTAAGATGTGAGATTTGTCAAGATAGTCCCTTTCTTTCCCAATTGTTTGTAGCTAATTGAATGATTGGCCCCTTCACTACGATGAAACCCCATAGAAAGGAAACAATCGTGGGTCCAGCTGGGGATTGTTAATTGCCTACTTGCATTATCTTAACAATGGAAATAAATAAGAGTGCAAGGTTGCTGTTGTTAAAGTAATTAGTGTCATCTCTCCACAGATTAGTGCTTAGTGGAGTAGGACATTTTGTGACCTTGTCCATAGTTTGGCTTTTTCCCAAAAGTGAGCACCGTTGAGGTCAACGGCTAGGAGCCGTAAGGTCGCTACGTGAGCGCGCCAGTCCAACTAGGATGGCGCGCGTGCATGCTTGCCTCCTTATGGAGGCCTCAGTGTTCTGTTTACTTTCACTTCTTGATCTCAAAGACTTCTATTGTCAATCAACGATCTGAAATTCTCTGTCGGCCCCCTCCCTCTTCTTCAACAATA
>SZWC01015234.1:5701-20381 GCA_023375785.1 Penium margaritaceum
CACACACACACACACACACACACACACACACACACACACACACACACACACACACACACACACACACACACACACACACACACACACACACACCCACACACACACAGACACACACTCACACACACACATGCACACGCACACACAAGCACATGCGACCCCATCCCACTCTCTCGTGCACCCCCACCCCTTACACTTTTCTTTTACTTTCCCATACCACACGAGCACATTCACCCATTCACACACTCACACCCCTCCCATCACTCCTCCCCATCCCTCAGGAAATTGCCTTTCACACACTCCCTCCCAGAACCTACCCCTCCCCTCTCCATTGCACCCATCCTCACGCCAGAGTGTGGTCGCAGCTGACGGTTCCGGAGCAGCCTCTCCCTCCCCCGACCACGCTCCCCCCCCCCCCCCCCCCCCCTCCCCCCCCCCCCCCCCCCCCCGCCCACGCTCTCCACCCCCCCCCTCCCCGTCATGGCACAACCGCACCTTGTACCCAGACTCACAATGCCCCACAATCTCCATCTTGTCACCACCCACCTGTCTTCGCGTTGCTACAGCTGATGGGTTCGGAGCAGCCTCTCCCCCCCCCCCCCCCCCCCCCCCCCCCCCCCCCGCTTTGCCTTCCCTATCTGAACTTCCATCCTCTATTTTTCAAGTTTTCTATGCCAAACACCCACGTTTCTTTTGTACTCCAACAAACCCACAATACTGGCTCGATCGGGCCGAATCCTTAAAAGTCCCCCAGCTTACCCAATTGCCCCGTTTTTCCACTGGGAGGGGGTACCTGCCCATCGACTGATTGTGATCAATCGGCCAATTGAGTAGGTCTTACCTGAAGTAACAGGATAACCCTGGGTCTTCTAGAGAGTGTCGGCATTACTCCTGGGGCACGGGTGCAAATCCCCGGATTTAATCTCTACCCCCACGGCCACGTGGTATCTTCACCCCTCGGATGGTGGTATTATCCCTCTCGTGCATCCCGGCCCACCCAGGTCGCGGTTAGTGGAAAGATAGGGGTGGATTTTACTTCCTACTCAAGAGGTAACCCAAAAAAAAAAATGGAGAGCAGACCGGCGGTTGGGGAACCCTTTCAGATGAGTGAACAAGAACTGACTAGGCTTGAAAAAGCAAATGGACAACATGCTCGGTAAGGGATTCATCCTTCCGTCCACATCACCATACAAAGCGTTGGTGCCTTTTTTTAAAACTAAGACCAGCAAAATGTGAATTTGAATGGACTACAAGGTGTTTAATGACATTACCATCAAGAAGTACTCTCTCCTTCCTCAAGCAAATGGACTTTCCAACGAACTCCAAGGAGCCATAATTCTCACCAAGATCAACCTATGAAGCAGCTACCTTTGGATCCACATATCTTACAAGGATATCTAGAAGAGATTGTTTTTCGCATGCTACAGGTACATCAGATTCATGGTTATGTCGTTCAGACTTAGAAATAGCCCGCCAATATCTATGCCGGCAATGAACGATATTGTTGGGCCATAACGTGACAAATTCATCATCACGTACTCGATTATATCATGGTGTTCATCTGCAAGAGCAAGGAGTGCAGTGTAAATCGTTAAAAGGTCCTTGGCGTGAAACTTTGGTCATCGTTCAATCAAGTTCTTGGACCACATCATTGGATGCAGACAACTTTTGATGGACCAGAAGAAAGTGGAGGCGGTCGTTGTTTGGCCAATGCCTACCAATGTTCGGGACATTCAGGTGTTAATGGGATTCTACAATACCGTCATTCATTCATACGAGATTATGTGAGGTTGTTAGATCATCTTTCTGATCTCACTTGTAAAACGGCAGAGTAGAGCAAAAGAGATGAAGAACAATAAGCGTCAAAATCTCCAACAAACATTGTGACCTTGGTGTCGGCCTTACGATTGGCAGATCCAATGGTGGACTAAATCATGGCTACTGATGCATCTCATGGAGCAATCAGAGCCGCTTGTTTTCAACACAATAGCGTGGAGAAAAACCAGCTGCACATTTTTCAAGAAAAGATAGATTAGCTGAGGGGTGTAAAAAATGAGATGGTGGCATTCGTGCAAGCTTTGAAAACATGAAGACACTACTGAAATGCCAACGATGTGCCATCCACACCGATCACCATACCCTGAAATATCTGAAGATGGCCACATCCAAGCCATCAACACATTCAATGGTTGGAGTTCCTTCAGTCTGGCTTTGTCTGCAACACCGAGTACTAAATTGGAAAAAAAAAATCCAGCAAAACGTCTAATTTGGTGACAATGTTTTCTGGAAAACATCATTATGTTACTCGTTGAATGAATCTGGCACCTTGCAAGGCTAGCCATAAATGGTTACGAGGACTTCTCTATGTATGGAGAATCAAAATCTTTGTTTGAGAGGCCATATAGGCGACAATGATTCACTCATCAGGTCATCGTACCACTCAACCAAGAGCTATGTCACATGCTATTGAGGGAGTGCCATGACACCGGTCCGGGTAGACACTTTGGTGAGGAAAATCATTGAAAAAAATCAATAACTCATGCAAGACGAGCGACATGTGTCAATGTCATAGGTTGAAAACACCGAAATCCCCAAGTTAGCTTCAACCACTACAGGTACCAAAGGAACCATAATCAGTTATCCCCATGGACTTTGTTACAGGTGTGCCTGTCACACCGGAGCGTTTTGACATACTCTTTTTGGTGGTCAACCGGCTCACAATGATTTCACAGTTTATCCCGACAAACCAACGATAACGGTCATCGTCAAGGGAACGACACGACTATTACTCAATGATTTTTTCCGACTCTACAGCTTTCCCTTCTCCTTCACAAGGGCAGTAATGGAAGCCTCAACAGCAGATTTTAGCAAGTTTTTCTTGACTTGCTATGGTATTTGGATTTAGCTATCTACAGCCTTCCATCCCCACACCCATGGGTGGATTGAGCACACCAATCATACACTTGAAAAATTGCTTAGCATGTTGTGCGAGGCACATAGTTTTGATTGGGTTGTCAAGCTACCGATTGCCAATCTTTCATATAGATTAGTGACCTTTGTAACCATTGGTAGAATCTCATTCAACGTGTTTTATGGAAAACTGATTGTAGAGTTAAAGTAACATATCGAGAATCCACATCCGATGGCGAGAAATCTAATGCATCTAGGAAGAGACTCACCAAATGCTTGCAAAGATTCAAGGGACAATAAAACAAATGGCACACAAGCATCAGATGAACACCAAGTTCCAGGTTGGTGATCATGTCATAATCAGCGCGGTGAACTTCAAGTTGTATAGACAAGTCACTGCAAAAGGTCAAACATAAGTGGTTGGGTTCATTCGTGATCAAGGAGACGGGGAAACCTCTCATTGCCAAGCTTCACCTCTCTCGTAGCATTGCTATCTCTCCGGTGTTCCACATCAGCCGAATCTTAACTCTACCAGGACACAAGCGAGTATTTCCCCATCAGAGACGTGCCTCCTTCACCACTTGTACACTGGGCACAATGTTTAAAAGACATTCTTGGACACCACCGCGAAGGAATAGTCACCAAGTATCTGGTCAAGTGGCAGGGCTACATCTCGCAACACACTTGGATATTGCGGCTAAGATGGGGGATGTGTTACGTCCCTGGCGTACACAATTTCCTATACTCCACGCCTGGGTAATCATACCCTCACATTCATGGCTCGCTGTGCATCGACCTCCAGACTTTTATGTCATTAGGCGGAGGGCATTCTAGCCAACTACCTCAACCTCTAGTATTCTTTTCGTGATGGTTTTAACAGGTTTGAGCACTTTCTAGAAGTGTCGATAAAACTATCATAGATGTCTTTTGTATGGTATAAATATACAACTGACCCTTTCACTCTTTCTACACACACATCATCAGTACGCATGAATTATTCAAAGTGAAGCCCTTAGGACACTCCAGTGTTGGACACACAATGGATCTTTTGTTCGTCGTGCCTCAACCACATACAATGATGGAGTTTGTAGTGCCCACTTTGGATCGAGAGCTCAATCGATGATCAGCATAAACTGTGTACCATCTTGTTAACGTCGTGGAGAATACATGTGAAAGTTTTCATGCACTGACGTACGCTCATGGCCGATAAAACTGGATGTTTTAGTTGTGCATGCATTTTGACTTATGCATGCATGTGGTTGGGTTGCTGATCTCATAGGACCACGTGTCTGGTCTACTCCAATGTGATGAAAATCACCATCGGATCAACGGGTCGGATTTGATCCCTGAGTGGCGGGCAGGCAAAACACTCACGTGGGTGGCCCAGTCGACTGGCATTTACCACCTCACAAGGTCGTTTCTCTCGTTGTTCTATTCTCACTCGTTTCTAAGAACCTAAGTGTTTTCCTCTCCACCTCCATGGCCTGTGTGTCCCTCCATGCTCCATTGTAATTGTGAGCTGCTCCACACTGCTAGCCTCCATTAACTTTTGGTATCAGAGGAGTAGAGTACAAGCAACTAGCGTTAGGATGTTGATCTCTTCTCGATGCCCAAAGTGTATCCTGCGGATTCACCGCCACCTTTGTCTCTTTGCTGGCTGCAAAACCAAAAACAACCACTCTTGGCTCTACCAAATACCTTTTGCTCAGCCCAGGGAGGAGCAGAACTAATTGTACATCTTGTGCCAGCCCACATTGTGGCCATCCATACCACAAACGCCCTTGGCTAAGCGTGTCTAATACCGGATGAGCTAGGAAAGTAGCCGAAGCGTTAGGACCATTGCAGTCAAAGCCAGCCTTCTCTGTCGTATGCTACAAACTTCAAAAGTCTTGATGGCCAGGATTTCCATGGGAGCTGCTATCTTGGCTACAACAGCAGCGGCATGTGCAACAACGTAGTAGTTGTAGCAAGAGTGTTGCATCATCAGCATCAATTGCCTTGCTCTAGAACCGTATTGGCAATCTCTACCATCGAGGTGGAATGATCTAGAACCAACTTTTGGCTAGCTATCTGTAGCAGTAGCAGGAGTAGTAGCAGCAACAACAACAGTAGTAGTGGGAGCAGCAACACCAGCAACAACGTCTACAAGAACGCAGCAGTGATAACAAATCTGCCTCAGCACCAGAAACATTTGTGCTCAGCAACGTGGTCTTGGAAATCTCCGCCGTTGCTTCTAGTTGATCAGGGCCTAGTCGCCGACTAGTCCCACCAGCAATCGGATCTGGGTCCAATCACCGGTTAGCAGTAGCCACAATAGAAGTAAGAGTGATAGCAGTTGCGAATGCAACAATACAACCGTAACAACCGTGCTACAGTAGCGTAGTGGTGGTAGTTTCCAGTGCTAAAAGTGGTCCAATACGGACCCAATCGCTAGTTGGCTACCAACCACACTATCGTTTTCATCACCGTAGCAACAACAGTAGTGCTACAGTAGTAGATACGTAGTTTTCTTGTTGAGTAAGGTGATTTTTCTAAAACTGAACATCTCCACACGAGCTGGCATTATTGTAACGATAGCTTGTCACACTAGCGCCGCTAGCAGAGACTAAAATATTTGTCTGATCCGCATAATCTACCTCAGAANCGTAGTGGTGGTAGTTTCCAGTGCTAAAAGTGGTCCAATACGGACCCAATCGCTAGTTGGCTACCAACCACACTATCGTTTTCATCACCGTAGCAACAACAGTAGTGCTACAGTAGTAGATACGTAGTTTTCTTGTTGAGTAAGGTGATTTTTCTAAAACTGAACATCTCCACACGAGCTGGCATTATTGTAACGATAGCTTGTCACACTAGCGCCGCTAGCAGAGACTAAAATATTTGTCTGATCCGCATAATCTACCTCAGAAGCACCTATGTTTCACATGGCGTAACATGGAGTGCCCCATCTTCCCAACCAATGTTCTGCTCCATTTATTCTACGCGCTAACTATCGATGTTCTGCTACACGTAACATGTGGGTGTAGTGTGGCAGTGCCACGCCGACCGGTCGAAGGAGCCACGTGGCTCGAGCGGGATCACCTGGGACTATTGGCGGTGAGACAGGATGGCTTGAGGGTCGGAGACCCTCGAGCACCACGGTTTTGGCCTAGTCGGCCAAGGATTCCGTCGAATCCGCTGCATTGGTATCAGAGCTCCAGGGTTCGAATCCCACGTCGGGATTACCGGAGATGCCAAGGCGGCTCTCACTAGTGGGGGGAGTGTAGCGTGGCAGTGCCACGACGACCGGTCGAAGGAGCCATGTGGCTCGAGCGGGGTCACCTTGGACTGTGGGCGGTGAGACGGGATGGCTGAGGGTTGGAGACCCTCAAGCACCGCGGTTTTGGCCTAGTCGGCCAAGGATTTCGTCGAATCCGCTACAGTGGGGAACACAGAAACAAGGGTGTGAAGTTGTACCGAAGGCTTGAATGGGTTGTTAAGTGTATGGAACACACAAAACGTGTGATGTACCGTAAGGGCTGCATAAAAAAGAGGAGTATAACAGATGAATCAATAATAATGATTCAAGTACGTAGAAGGAGGTTCTTACGTGGATAGATGCAACACATAATGAGAATAACTCCGTTTGTGGAGTTTCCATACTATGGTTTTATGTTGTTCTGTGTACATTAACTTGTTTGAAAACATCAACCTTCATTTTCTTCTTCTGCTTCATGGTGTGAGGTTACTTGTTTGATTTCCTTATCAAAATATTCGTTGACCATGGTTATTGTATTCTTGTATAGGAGTTATGGATGAATTTAGTTGGGATGTGGAGAATGGATAGATTCTTTAGGTAATCTTGTTTTCCTTGTTGTCCTTATGAGAGGTGATAGGTCGTCGAGGGGAAACCAATGTTCGAGCCTATCTAATTCCTCATCCACCGGAGACTCAAACCTGGCCAAAGTGTTCAAACTTACAGGCTTACCTGAACGGCTGGACGGCCACCTTGATACTCGGGCGATTCTGGCTATCCACGTTTTCTAAAATGTCAAAGTGTTTGTCTATCCCTGACTGGCGTCTCGCGGACCTGAACTCTGATGATGGTTTGATTGAAGGATCTGAGTTGTCTTGCATTTTCTGAGGTCACATGCCGGTTCTAACCTAATGGGGAGTATTGTTTTGAATTTATTCACTCCCGAAAAACATGGGCCCTTGAAAGCTTGGCGTTAGGGTGGCGTACGAGGTGCAAGTTTCATGTCAGGTTGGAGTCTGGCGCTGACGCAATTTATCGGCAGATCAATCCTGTGGTCATCACTAACCGTCACATCTCGGACAGGTAACTTGTTCGAGTAGGCGCTCGCCATGCCCTCATGTCTACATCGTCACCGAATAAAGTGGCTACTAGTCAGGTCAACGCCTCGGACATGTTTGCCCATGAAGAATTCCCTTTATTTTTGTCCAATGCATCGGTGATGTTCCTTGTATTGGAATTGATTATTTTCTTCTGCAAAAATATGATGGCACCCGATGTGGTTTCCATGGACGCCGGGTCCAGCGTGACGTTGGATGGCTTCATCAAATTTGAGCTCTGTTCGAGGTCGGGTTTAATGACTCCACCCAGCGTTGCGTTGGATTGAGCAAGGTTTAAGTTTGAGCTACTTTGCAAAGAATGGTATATTGTTCTCCGTGTCAAGATGGATCAATAGAGTTATCCAAGTGAAGAAATTCTACACTCGACTGCGTCATCATGATGTGACTAGAGGTGCAGCAAGGGCGGTGTTTACCACCGTGCAAAACTTGTTCATTATGCACCCGCCAAGTGGGATGCGCCACTACATACGAATGATTTGCACTTGTAGGTTCTCTCCGTCTATTCTTTGCGAGTTTGCTTGTGATTACCTAATCCACTGGAGGAGTCAGTCCCACATATTATTCTAGATCGCAAAAGTGGAAGAGTTGGTCCAGAAGTAAGAGAGGAATTGTTGCCACGTTCTGCTCAGCGTATCAGGAATAGGTTTTACAAACGTGTATGAAGAACAGATTTGTTACATACCAGACATACATGAGTCCCCAAACTTTCTGAATGGGTATCTCTGTTGTTACACAAATAGCCCACTACACGTGGAGACCCCGATTTTTGCTCCGACGGTCGAGGACAATTCGACAAACTGCCCTCGTCCTCTGGCGATCCTTCTTGCACATTCTGACAACTTCGACTACTTTCAAGAATCATTGACAGAAGTGTCACGGCCTTTTGTTCAACTTCTCAACGCATCAAGATTTATGGAGATGTATGAAGATGCATCTAGCATCTTCGCCAATGATCTTCAAAGCCCCCCGATTCCTTGGCGGAGCTTCTCAATCCAACCACTCATGATGCGACTCCACACGCATCACTCGACAATCGACCCGGCGACCCCGACTACGTCTCATTTGTAACTCGACACTTGTATATATTTGTTTAATTGTTTCGACACTTTTCATCGAAGTATACTTACCGCAAATTACAAATTGCTCAAGTTTCCTAAATTCTTAAACTGTGCTCTACCTCGCAAATCCCACATGTTCGCCATCCATGCTTCATTCGACATAACACTTGGTATCAGAGTGCAATGGTGCTGGAGGCATATGACCACTTTACTCATCTGGAGGACTACCTCGCACAAGTTGACAGTGCATCTCACACGTCAAGACTTTGCACACTTCCCGACTACGAAGTGAAGCGAGCGAGCGCACCCGATGACCAGTAGCGGGTCTTAAGCGACAAATTCAATGATGGAGGAGCAGAATGTGACCATGCATGAAAACCCTGAGGCGACGGAGAATGTTGGCATGGCAGGCTACACGGCAGCAGGGTTAGACTCAATGGTTTCAAGGGCCAATCTGGCCATGGACCCGATGTCGAAAAACCAGCCGTCCCTACCAACAGCCTCAGCGTGTGCAGTAGGAACACCAAGTGGCATCGAACGACAGGCGCGGATCAATGAGGAATTGGCAAACCGCATCTCCATGCTCGAGGGAATCAACAGCCATCTCCTCCAACAACTCAATATCACGATGGTGGCTCTTCACAATGCTAGTGCAGAAGAGGCAGCGCTCATGAAGAGAGACACCCAACTCTCAAACGAACCCAAGATTCATCCGGCCCCTCCTACACTCTTCGATCATGCAAACTCCAAAGGACCGACGGTTTGGATGTAGCTGACGAGCTTGGAGGTGCACTTCACCACTGTTGGGGTCAATGAAGATCAGGAGAAAATTGACCTCAAAGCTACTATTCTGTGTGACACGGCAATGAGTTGGTGGTCCGACCTAAAGGCCATCCAACAACAACAGGAGGCCGGCGGGGCCACATCGACGGCCAACAGCACCCGTCTCGCATTGATAACCGCAGGCATTCTACCCCTGGAGCAGATGCACCCGCAATGGCAAGTCACGCTCACGCCACCAATCGACTCCGGCGAAGTCTCGCGCACGATGCTCGCATGTGTTAGACGATTGAACGAGAAGTCTGACGCTCGGTAGAATCTTGAGTGCCTTTCTTAGTACTACAGTGTGGTAGAGTACACGCAGAGATTCTGCGTGATCATCACTAGTGTAGACATCGCCACCGACGAACTCTGTTTTCACTACAACAATGGTCTCAAATGGGACATCCAGTGAGCAATCGCCATTTTAAGTATCCAGCACGAATTACCACGGATGATAACAGCAGCAGAAGGGTCGACATTGTTTACTAATATGCTCGGATCCAGAAATCCTACGCCAGGCGACCTCCCAACCACAATCATCGTAGAAACGGGAAAGGCTACATGGGAGACTCCTCCACTCCAATGGAGGTGGATGCCTTCGACCAAAAAGTATGCGTACCTACTACAACTGTGAAAAGATTGGACATGTTGCTTAGAACAGTCGAAGCAAGCAGTAGGCCAAAAGGGGGGAAAGTCGCAAAACAATGAGTCAGTAGGAGTTAAAGTCGCGACTCTTGTCTGAGAAGAGCCATCTACGCCAAACGATCCTCCATCCGGACGGCTCACGACGTCCCAGAGGATTTTCAAGATCACTAAGTTTGACGAGGAGTACAAGGGCAACCAACCGGTGATACTGCTGCAAGTACAACCCCGAGGTTGCAAGATTCGCAGAACGGTACAAGCACTTTTGGATGGAGGGGCCTCTCACAGTTTTGTAACCAACATGGTTAAAAACTGGGTTTGCAAACCAAAACAGGGGTGTTTGAAAGAAAACCATCGATGGGAGATTGCACATACGGAGACTCTAAGAACCACTACAACTGCAAGTGGGAGACTTGCAAGACGTAACTGTCTGGAGGTCTTTTCCAATGAGTGACCACAAAATCATTCTCGGATGTGATTTCCTGTACAAGCACAATCCACATATCGACTGGAACAGTGGTGACGCCTATCTGGAATTCAACGGTGCCAAGCAACAACTTTCGCAAGAAAGATGACAATGAAAGTATCGGAGGTGGAAGCAGCAGAGGAAACCGCAACGAACGAGAAGCGACAACCTGTGTAGCCGATGCCACTCAACGTGGCCAAGCACTGTATGTGACGAGGGGCTCGTGTGTGGCTCATACATCTTGAGCCAATGGAGAAAGCGGAAGTGGCAGCAACTAACTCATCGGTCTCATTAGCCTCATCGGCCTCATCGGCATCAACAAAGTTTGCGATAGTTCTCCAGGAGTTCGCACCTCTCGTCCGAGAGTTTACGGATGACTTCTCCGACGAACTCCTAAAAAACCTGCCACCACGACGTGACATCGACCATCGCATCGAACTGAAACCAGGAAGCCGATTCACAGTTCAGGGGGCCTATCGGATGAGCGACAATGAGCTGACTAAGATAAAAAAGCAACTCGACAAGGTGCTGAGTCAGGGTTTCATCTGCCCATCCACGTCACCATACACCGCACCAATACTAGTAGAATGAAAACTGGCGAGATACGGGTGTGCGTGGACTACCGGGCATTGAACGACGCTACCATCAAGAACCACTACCCTCTCCCTCGTACCGATGAACTTTTTGACCAACTTCGAGAAGCTCAGATTTCTACTAAAGTCGACCTACGCCGCGGTTATCACCAGATCCGCGTGGCAGACGCCGACATTGAGAAGACGACATCCCAAACAAGCTATGGGAATTTTGAGTTCATGGTCATGCCGTTTGGACTCACGAATGCCTCGGTGCAATTCGTGGTGGCAATGAACAATACTTTCCGTCTGTACCTTGATGATTTTCTCTTGGTATCCCTCGACGACATTCTCGTGTACAGTCGCACCCCGGAGGAGCGCGGTGGACATCTTTGAAAAGTTCTCAAAATTGTACAAAGAAATGAATTCTTTGGAAAACCCTCGAAGTGCGACTTCGGTCCCGGTTCGTTCAAGTTTTTGGGTCATATCATCAACGATAGATGGAACTCCATGGATCCGTTTAAGTGGCAGCAATTGCTGATTGGCCGACGCCGACCAACGTCCGAGACATACAAGTCTTCCTCTGCTTCTACAATCACTACAGGCGTTTCACATGGGATTACGCCCGAGTGTTAGCACCTCTCTCCGACCTCACTCGAAAAGAGAATGAGTGGCGGTGGGAAGTCAACAAAGAAGAAGCGTTCACCGTTTAGCGGGACACGCTGACCTCGACGCCAGTCCTACGATTAGCCAATCCAATGATTGACTATGTCATGGGTACCGACACCTCCGACCAAGCCATTGGCGCGGTTCTCTTATAGGATCATGGCAACGAAGAGCAGCAGGTTGCATACATGTTACGAAAGCTGTGTGGACCGGAACTCAACTATGATGTACAAGAGAAAGAACTTGTGGCGGTCGTACACGCATTTATGACGTGGCGGTGCTATCTTGAATACCGTCGATTTGCGTACGTATCAACCATCACACGTAGAAACATCTGAAGACACGGTCAAACCTCAGTACACGTCAAACCCAATTGATGGAGTTTCTCGAATCCGGGTTCTACTTTGATAGTGAGTATCGCCTGGGCAAATTCAACAGAGCAGGTGCACTTAGCCGCCGACCAAATTTGATGGCTAAGGCAGCAACGCTTCAATTTCAACGAAATCCGTATCTCAAGCAGTTTTCACACGTGGCTGCGACCAGCATGGCGGATATGACAAAGCCAAGTTCTGGCACGATGCATCCTATTGGCGGCGGTGATGTCGGGTGGTCGTACCCCCGAACAAAGAAATCAGCCGCATGCTACTGAAGGAATGCCACGACACTAGTCCACGTGGACATTTCGGAGAAGACAAGATGGTGAAGAAGCTGGCAAAGTACTACTGGTGGGACAAAATGCAAGCCGATGTGGCAAACTTCTACAAATCATTCGGCACGTGTCAGCGAAAAGAATTGCGTCGCACGCGGCCACCCGAACTTTTACAGCCACTACCCATTCCAACGGAACCATGGACCGACATCCCCATGGACTTCGTCACTCGATTACCAGTCATACCAGAGAGGTATGACGCAATCCTCGTGGTGGTCGACAGGTTCTCCAAAATGTCCCATTTATCCCAACAACGACCACCGTCACCACCGAAGGAACAGCATGGTTGTTTCTAAACAACATCGTACGGCTACACGGCGTGCCGAGAACCATCACACGCGACAGAGACGGTCGATTCACCAGCCATTTCTGGCGTTAACTGATGACTCACTACGTTAGTCAGATCAAGCTTTCCACGGCGTTCCACCCTCAAACCGACGGCCAAACCGAGGGGACCAATCAGACGCTCGAACAACTTCTCCGAAAACTATGCGAGCCGAACGGTACATATTGGGCAGCCAAAATGCCGACTCCGGAACTCGCATACAACTCGGCGACGTCCATCAGAACGGGTAAAAATCAGTTTAAAGTGGTGTATGGCAAACGTTCAGCCACACAAGCTGGACTTCACACCCTGAGCAACATTCCCGCGGTCGACATCCAACGATGCGATTCTCTACCATCTGTGACGAAACACAGCAGACGCTCGCGAAGACACAAGCGGCGATGAAGCGAGCAGTGGACCGACATCGTAGCGGCGACGTGTTCACCGTTGGCGACAAATTTCTCCTCTGTTTTGCAGACATCAAACTCCACGGAGCGGACTGTTTGAAACTCAATGGTTGGGACGAATTGAGATCGAGCACATGCAAATTCCCGTGGTTGCGCGACTCAAGCTCTCCGTCACGATACAAGTTCATCCGGTGTTCCACATCAGGAGGCGATCTGTCTCGCACAGTTTGACAACTTCGACCAGTTTCAAGAATCATCGACAGAAGTGTCACGACCTTCCGGTCAACTTCTCAACGCATGGAGATTTATCGAGATTTATAAAGATGCATCTCGCATCTTCGCGGTCGATCTTCGAAGGCCCCTGATTCCTCGGCGGAGGTTCTCGATCCAACCACTCACGATGCGACTCCACATGCGTTGCTCGACATTCGACCCAATGACCCTGACTACGTCTCGTTTGTAACTCGACACTTGTACATGTGTGTTTGATCGTTTCGACACTTGTCATCGAAGTACACTTGCCTTTTATTGAAAATTTGTTAATTTTCCCAAATTATCAAGTCGTGTTCTGCCTCACAACTCATACATGTTTAGCATCCATGCTCCGTTCGGCAAAACAATTAGAAGGTTTAATTATTTAACCAAAGAAGGTAATTTGGAACGGATTGCAATAAATTTGGCCTCTTTTCCATTTTTTATGATAAATGGGTGCATTTTGGAAGTGAATATGGAAATTTTAGGGCTACATAAGATCTTTTTCTTTAGATTGGGGTTGGCTTGGAAAGGCCCGTGTTGTCAGGGCTACCTGGACTAGGATCAGCCAGAAATGTGGGCTTCTCGGTATTTCCCCGAAAATTAGCAGGAACTTCGTCCTTGCCCGCTGACTAACGGCCGGCGATCGCACCTCGTTGGTGCGAGGGGGACTGCACTGCACCAGTACTACTCTACCAAGCACCGTTCTGCTTTGTCGCGCAAGAAGTCGCGCAACTCTGCCTCCGACTTCGCAACCCCTGTCAAGGGCTCCTGCAATGGGTGTAACCTTCAAGGCAAAGGGAAAGTGGCCCTCGGGCACCGTTGTCAGCATTCAAAATGCCAAGAACGAATTTTTGTCCAAGGTTCCTGGTGCCAAAAAAGTTGTTTGCATGCGCGAGATCTGCGAGGTGGAGCACGGCAGCGAGTGGACTCTCCTGAAGCAAGACGACCACACCTACCAGATTAGCCATACTTACTCGGGCTTGTGCCTGGATGTGTTTGAGGAGAGCAGGAAGGACGGTGCGCCCGTCCTTTTGTGGTCCACCACGGGCCACAAGAACCAGCTGTGGGAGTTCTCGAAAGCCAAGGGTGGGCATTACTACATTCGGGCTGCCCACTCGCACAAAGCCCTCGACATGATCGATGGCAAGGCCGACAAGATTGGCCAGTGGGACCTTTGGGGCGGCCCCAACCAGCTCTGGAAGATTAGGATCTTTGGCACGGACACGTCTAGCGACAGCGACTAGCGGGAGTCCACGTTTCCAACTCTTCCAAGCAGTTTCTTGGTGCCTTCTTGCTCATGTCTCTTGTGTTTGCTTGGACCCACGCCCGTCTGCATGTCTTCCATCCACGTGTGTGTAGTACTTGTAACTGAGCATAGTTGCGTGCAGACGGTTTAAGGAAGAATTCCTCCACCCGGCCAGTTGTCTAACTGGCCGGGTGTAAACCTTCATTTGATGCCTGGACGCAGCAGACACTGTCAACGACGTTACTGCATATG
>SZWC01015234.1:20785-53464 GCA_023375785.1 Penium margaritaceum
GAGGAGAGCAGGAAGGACGGTGCGCCCGTCCTTTTGTGGTCCACCACGGGCCACAAGAACCAGCTGTGGGAGTTCTCGAAAGCCAAGGGTGGGCATTACTACATTCGGGCTGCCCACTCGCACAAAGCCCTCGACATGATCGATGGCAAGGCCGACAAGATTGGCCAGTGGGACCTTTGGGGCGGCCCCAACCAGCTCTGGAAGATTAGGATCTTTGGCACGGACACGTCTAGCGACAGCGACTAGCGGGAGTCCAAGTATCCAACTCTTCCAAGCTGTTTCTTGGTGCCTTCTTGCTCATGTCTCTTATGTTTGCTCGGGCCCACGCCCGTCTGCATGTCTTCCATCCACGTGTGTGTAGTACTTGTTGCTGAGCATAGATGCGTGCAGACGGTTTAAGGAAGAATTCCTCCTCCCGGCCAGTTTTTTAACTGGCCAGGTGTAAACCGTCATTTGATGCCTGGACACAACAGACACTGTCAACGACGTTACTGCATATGGTGCTGTGTGGCTTGGCGTAAGATGTTTTTTTTTCTACAGCTCCATGGCTTACAGCTGACTTTCCTCCCAGACATGGAGTTATCTCGGGATCAAAGGAAAAGCAAGGGAGGGGGTAGTGAGGCTGAGTTCTTCACAACTTAGCCCATCTTTTACAGCTTTGTCCACATGTGGCAATGGAACATTTTTGTCCTCCACGTTTGATGAGGTTCATGAATGTTGTGTACCTGCTGAATCTTTTCTTCCGCCAGATTTGGGGGCAAGGCATGCCTTGTGCCCCCATTGAAGTGATGTGAGCAAGTGTTGCTTTAGGACAGTGACGTATGGATACGAGAATCCTCCGAGACTCGCCAAGTGAGAAGGCACACAGTGGCGGGCTTGTTATGGGGACTGAACTGCTAACAACCCTCCACTCACGCACCTATTTGCTTCCTCTGATATGCCGCACACATTTGTAACTCCTCTCTCATCATACTTCACGGTATACACACGCCAAGGGCTCCACTACTACTGCTGTCATTCTGAAGTGCGCATGGTTATGATTGGGTATGCTCTCTTGCCTGGAGGCTTCACAAGGCTGCAACACGAGACTGCATTGCTTGCAGCTTGAAAGTGGTTGATTCTGTGGTTGCACAGTGTGATTGTTGTCATTGAGTTGGAAATTAACCTGTATACTTCAAGTTGGAGTGTTTGGAGTTGAGAAGCTGCTAGGAAGCTTCCTAACCTTGTCGCTGCTGACGTGGCGACAGTGTCCAGTCAGCTGGCGCATTAGCAAGCAAGCAGGTGCAAGAAACAGCAAGGGTCAGGCTAGGGAGACGTGCAAAGTCTCATAAGCTCCATCAGCTTAGTAAATGCAGAGAAAGATGACAACTGACAAGCAAACAACATAAATAGCAAACGCGGCGCACGGCGGATGACGCACGCGACAGTGTCCATTTGTCCTAAAACCGGCCCAAAACCACTGTTTTGCCCGTAACTCTGCGCACAAGTACCCAAATGCAACATCGTCTGAACCTAGAGATGCAGAACATCGAGCCAGACGCTACATCTGGTTATACGCACAAGTCCGGCATCGATCGGTAGACAGATAATGCAAAACATGCAAATCGGGCTTGAGAGTCAGTCCACCGAGAAAACTCTAGCGCATGCAGAGGAACCGCAAAGCCCCCAGACAAGCACCCAGGATGTCGAGGCTGCCGGTTTTTTTCTCACATCTCTCATTATGCTCTGTTGTGTCCTCCCGGCTTATGTACATCAGCATGCAGGTGACTGACGGCGAGACTCGACGCTGCTGGAGTGTCATCCGTGTTGTGCTTTGTGCCGTTCCTGTACAGTTTACTGTGACCACTCGGCCGTGTCCATACTCGTGCAGATCCCTGAGGCAGGCGGCCCTTGTGACACCGGCGCGACGATATGCGGTGGACTACGAGCTTGGAGCTGATCGACCACTGTTCCGGAGCCCCAGATGCCACCAGGACTCTTTGCTGTGTTTTTTACGTCTTGCAGGCGTCTTTCGGCGGACTGGCCATGAGGCCTATTTGCATGTTTTTACATTGTATGTCCTCTGTCTGTCAATGGATGCATGCATGTGACCAGTCGTAGCGTCCGTCTTTTGATTCTGCACGTCTAGGTTCAGACGACGTAGCATTCGGACATGTGTGCACAGAGTTACGGCCAAAACAGTTGTTTTGGGCCGGTTTTAAGACAGCTGTTGGACTGCCGCGTACGACACCCGCCATGCGCCGCGGCAGGTACTTATGCCATGGACCTGTCATTTGTCATTTCTCTCTGCATATGCTGTATTGAAGCATTCTGACACTGTGCCTTGTGTCTCCTAGCCAAACCCTTGCCGTTATGTGTACGACCTGTGACTGTCGTCACTGTGTGATCAGGCACTGACACCCGGTAAGCGGCTGGGTTGCTAGGAGGCTTCTACGCACTTTCTCATCGTATCAGAGCAGTGAGACAGTTCTCATTGAGCTGCGCAGCAAAGACGCAGCAGAGCAGCAGCAGTGAGAGTCACCGCTGCAGCAGAGTTCATGGGGTCTATTGGAGACGGCCGGTCGCCGTCAACACACTCCACCCACCACGTGAGATCGCAGCTACAGAGGCAGCAGCAGCGGTGTGTACCAACACATAGAGGTGTGTGGCGGCTGCAGTGCGTGCAGCCGCCCTCCCACAGCCGCAGTAACAGAGCAACAGCAGCAGAGGCGGCGGCAGCAGCAGCGCAGCAGAGCGGCCGTAGCAGTAGCGTGGCAGCAACGGCAGCAGCAGCAGCGCAGCAGCAGCGGCGGCAGCAGCAGCGCAGCAGCAGCGTCGGCAGCAGCAGCGCAGCAGCGGCAGCGGCGGCAGCAGCACACCAGCAGCAGCGGCAGACGCGGCGGCCACAGCGGAGCAGCAGCGGCAGTAGCAGCCGCAGCAGCAGCGCAGCAGTGGCAGCAGCAGCAGCGCGCGGCGGCGGCAGCCAGCAGCAGCTGCAGCGCGCAACAGCAGCAGCAGCAGCAGCGCAGCCACTGCACACGCAGCTACGCAGCTGCTGCTGCAGCTGACAGCACAGCTGCAGCAGCAGCTGGGCGGAAGCTGCTGCGAAGCTTCCGCGGAGCTGTCGTGCGCCATCGCGAAGCGGCTCCACACTCGCGCAGAACCGTGACAAAAGCAAGAAAAAAAGCAAAAAAAAGGAAGGAGGGGACAAGCTGACATCAGAATTGTTGATTGATGACGTCATCAGGTCGTGCTGACGTCAGCAACCACTTGCTGACGTCAGCATTACATAGCCAAATTTTCACCCGGAAAGTCTAAAGTTGCCAGGGTTTCAACTCCTCGAGAAACGCAGACGGTTTTGAAATCCGACAAACTTGACCTGTTGTCCCATAGTGAGCAGCGACATGAGTTCGCCCGACGACAAGGACAAGGGGCCAGGTGATCCCTCCTCCTCTTCTTCAGGGGTATTGAGCCCTCGCTTGCAGGCCATTGCGGACCTCCGCAGCCAGCAGGATGAGCTGGGTCGTATGTAGCGAGAGCAGACTGACGCGATCCGCACGCTGACTGAGCGTCTACGTGCTCAGTCCACGGCTCCTTCACGGATTTCTGAGGGAGCCGCCGGCGTTGCGACTTGTACCCAGCACTCGGCCGAGGTGCCCGTGACAGGTACTCCGCCTGCTTCACCTCCTGCTGTGGTTTCTCCACCACCTGCTCACCTCCTTGATGACGAGCCAGTCATGCCAGGCTTCGAGGATGACTCCCAGGAGCAGGAGATTCGTCTTTTACAGGACCGCCTCCGTCAGCTGCAGACGGGTACCCGACCTCCACCCGTGTCCCCGATAAGATCGTCACCTGACTTCCCCGGTGATCACCCTCTCCCAGGGGTTTTTCCGTTTCTCGCCCTCCTCAGCCTGCGATTCCTCTCCCCACGGAGCGGCAGCCAAAGGACTTTGAGACACCACCTCCACGGTACATCAGCGAGGATGGATCTGACTGCTTGGAGATCCTGTTTCAGGTGTGGGCCACTTCCGAGGGAGTGTGACCTTACTACCACAGCCCATACCAGTCTACAGATCCAGCACAGGCGCTGACAGCAGCCCGGGCCATGCGCGGACTTCTCTATGCCATGCCACGCAAGACTGTCGTCGACTTCCGCCCCTTCCTCGGCGAGGCTGGCACAGGCACCGGAGCTGATCCTCGTGGAGGCTGGGATCTGGCGCTGTCCCTACTGGCCGCAGAGACGCACGCCACGCGTGCGTCACACATTCATGCTTTCCACTCGCTCCGTCAGGGGCCAGCGGAGCCTGCGGCGGATTACTAGCGACGCGCCATGCGTATCTACACGCGTCTGGGGACCTCAGGGGGCACACAGCTGTGGGCGCTTCGGACGATCATGCTCAGAGTTCGTCTGGAGTACACCGATATCTTCACACGGTATAGCGACGCTGCCCTCGAGCCTTTCTCAGCCACTCTACAGCTGCTCCCTTGGGCACATCAGCTTTTTTTCCAGGTGACATCAGCCCGCGAGGCAGCAGTAGCGCATCAGGAGACTTCCCTCGCTGCAGCAGTCATCGCATCACCACCATCTGCCCTCGTGTAGTCACCCTCATCCACCTCCATCACTACCTCATCTTCCTCCTCCTCTTTGACCCCGTCTGCACCCACGCAGACGCAGGGCATTGTAGCAGCTGCCCAGGGGAAGAAGAAGAATAGGAGGTGCGGATCGGGTCAGCAGCAGCCGTCATCAAGTGGTAGCAGTGGCCGTTCCGTGCACTGCTATAGCTGTGGAGGCGCCCATCGCTACACCAAGTGCCAGCAGCCACTTGACTAGGTGCGCATCACTCGTGGGCTTCAGGCTGCCCATGCTTCTCGCACCGCGCCCGGCACGTCGACCGCACACTCCTCTGGACGCGCAGCGACCACGACTGCAACTGTTCTTGCGTCCTCACCAGCGAGCAGCATTGATCCAGACCCACGCGACCGCACCATCACCGAGCTTCGTCATCTTCTGGCGCTTCACTTTCAGGGAGGTGCGAGTGTGTTGTCATCGTCGAGTGGGTCACAGACTGCTTGTTCGTCCGTCCTCGTGACTCGTGATGACACGAATGGGGAGCACAGTCCACATGTGATGATGATGGGCCTGACTGCACTGACTAGATTCAAGAGTCTCACCTTCGTGATGTACGTCGTTCCTTCCCACTGACGGCTCAACGTCCCTCTGATGCCGAGTGTTCCATTGCTCGTTGTACAGTGACGTCCACCAATCGTGACTCCAATGGCACTTGGATCATCGATTCCGGTGCCAACCATCACATGACGTGTCGTCGTAGTGACTTTGTGGTGCTTGGTCCTGTCACGACTATCCGTTCTGTTCGTACAGGCTTTGGTCAGTCCTTGCCAGTCCACGGTGTTTGGGTTGTATGCTTTGATGGTCCGTCTCGCCCCCTGTATCTCTCTGATGTGCTGTTTGTGCCTGATCTTGAGCTCAGTCTGCTGTCTGTACGTGCCTGCACACTGATGGGTCTCTCCGTTGAGCATACCGCTGATTCAGTGACTGTGACTGCTCTTGACACCCGTAGCATTGTCCTGCGTACTTTACTTATAGATGATTTGTATCGCATTGCTCGGCCCTCCTCCCCTTGCTCTCCCTCCTCCTCTGGTCGCGTTTTTGTCTTTAGTGTTCTATCCACGGAACACCAGCGGCTGCTTCACCGTCGTCTGTGTCACGTGGACTCCGACATTGTGTGAAAGCTCATTCGGACACAGCCTGCTCTCGGTCTTGACGTGGCTTCTTTCGAGAAGCCACCCAAGACCGACTGTCTGTTTTGCGCTCAGGGGAAGATGCACCGGTGCACTTACCCTGATTCGCGTTCCCGAGCATTGAGGCCTCTAGAGTTGGTCCACTCGGACCTGCTCGGTCCTCTCCCGGTCGAGTCCCTGTCCGAGAGGGGCCGGTATGTTCTGACGCTAACTGATGATTTCACCCGGATGCTGTGGGTCTACAGTCTACGTCAGAAGAGCGATGCCGCCCTTATGGTTTGGCTCTGGCTCGTGATGGCTGAGCGTCAATCTCGCCACACGCTACATGCTTTTCGCTCGGATCGCGGCGGCGAGTTCCTCGGTGAGATAGACTCCTTCTTTGCTGAGCACGGCATTCATCACCAGGTCTCCGCTCCTGCTACCCCACAGCAGAACGGTGTATATGAGCGCTGGAACCGCACAATGGAGGATGCGGTTCGCGCCATGCGGTGTGAGTGCAGTCTCCCAGAGTCCTTCGCCTTCGAGGGCTTCGCCTACATGACTTGGGTCTGGAACCGCCTCCCGCATGGTCCGCTTCCGGATCATGTTACACCGTACGAGCTCTGGTTTTACCACCGTGCTGATCTTCGTCTCGCTCGCATCTGGGTTTCCCTGGCCTACGTGTAGTACACCGAGGACCACCAGGGGTCCAAGGTCTCCCCTCGGGATCGCTTGTGTGCCTCTATTGGCATCTCCCCGCGGTCGAAGGCCTGACGCTTTTGGGACCCCACTCGCCGTCGTGTCATTGAGTCCTGTGACACGCTGTTTTTTGAGTCACTCACATACCGTGATCTGACTTCGATCACAACCCCCTGTCCACCTCATGTCCCTTCCTGTGAGGGTCCTCGGCGGATGGGGGAGACTTCTCCGCCAGTGCCCATTCCTCGTCAGGCTGATGTGTCCGCTTGAGTCCCCTCTCGGTCTCCAGCACTTGATGATCCGGCTATCATTACCGTTGGTTCAGAGATCCCGCCTGTTCAGCCTGTTTCACACCCCACAGGTATCGCTGCTCTCACGCCTCCTCCTGCACTATCACCTGTGTCTACTGGCACTCCTACTCCGGCGTCTGACCCAGTCTAGCCCACTCCTGTCCCTACGTCGGCTGACACTCCTGTCTCAGTGTCCGGGCCAGCCTTACCTGCTGTCACACCCAGCTTTGTGTCCCCCATACACGCATCTCCTCGCACGGCATCTCCGGCTGCCTCGTCTCAGCCCTCACCAGCTGTGGTCGTACGTGTCCCTATGGTCGTACCTGTTCCTGAGCCTGAGGTGCGCCCCTTGACCTCCGGTTACTCTTGTAAGCCCGGTGGCCGCCTTCGACCACTGGATTCCGGAGCTCAGCGAGCGTCGGGTCCCGGACCCAGGCGCTCCTCTCGCAGCATTGCGAGCGATGATCCGGGCACAAAGGCCTTAGGCCTGAGTGTCCGCACTGAGCTTTCAGAGGTACACCCAGCGTGCCCCATAGGGCACGACCTGGTCACTTGCGAGTTCCATATCGCCTATGACTTAGCAGCTGATCTCGTGGTCGTCAGGCTAGGAACTGAGGCGTGTGCACTTGTCACGCAGTGTTCCCCCTCTTTGGCGCCTGACCCGGGCACATTGAGGGAGGCTTTCTCATCGCAAGATGCTGATGCCTGGCCAGCTGCTTGCAAGGATGGGTTTCGTGCTATCCGAGAGCACAGAGTCTAGGAGCTGGTCGACTTTCCCCCTGGGAGGAAGGCGATTAAGGTCAAGTGGGTCTTTTGCAAGAAGGTGAAGCCAGATGGTTCACTGGAATGCTACAAGGCCCGCTTGGTCATCAAGGGGTACTCTCAGATTGAGGGAGTTGATTACACTGACACCTTTGCCCCTATCGACCGCATGACCTCAGCTCGAGCTCTGTTCGGTGTAGTGGCTCAGCATGACTGGGAACTGCACGAGATGGATGTGAACAACGCGTTCCTCCATGGCTCTTTGGATGAGGAGATCTATGTGGCTCAGCCACCAAGCTTTGAGGATGGTGACAAGGTCTGGCGCTTGCGCAAGTCCTTGTACGGCCTCAAGCAGTCTCCACGGTGTTGGAACCGGGAGTTCACTAGAACCTTGACTCGCGCAGGATACGTACAGAGCAAGGCAGACCCCTCGCTTTTCATCCTACCGACACCCGAACGGTTCACAGCCATCCTGGTCTATGTTGATGACCTTCTGATTGCGTCTCCGTCCCTGGAGGTCGTGAAGGAGGCCAAGGCTGTCCTGCAGACTGCCTACAGGATGAAGGACCTCGGTCCTGCATCGGTGTTTCTTGGTATGGAGATCGTGCGAGATCGCAGACATCGGACACTGTTGCTGCATCAGGCCCAATACGCACGAGTCGTGGGGGAGCGTTTCAGCAATCTCCTTGGTGCAGTGCCCACCGCTTCCACACCCCTCACACCTGATGGGCAGGATGCCCTGAAGGTGGATGACCCTACACAGCTGGGGGAGATAGTGGACGTGACCTTGTATCTCCGTCTCATCGGATCTCTGATGTACCTGGCCACTACCACGCGTCCTGACATCGCGTTCGCCGTCAACCTCCTTGCTCAGTTCTCGCATGCTCCACGTGCGAGAGCTCTTCATGCGGCTGTGCGAGTGGTACGGTACGTGGTCTCCACGCCGTATCTTGGACTCTGCTTTCGTCGGCAGTGTTCGGTGGTCCTTGATGGCTACACTGACAATGACTGGGCTTGGAGCCCTGATGGACGCAATCGTACTAGCTACATGTTTCTGCTCGGTGGTACCGCTTTGTCTTGGCAAAGCGGGAAGGAGGGCTGCATCGCACGTAGCTCGTCGGAGGCAGAGTATGTGGCTTTGGGCGCAGGGGCTGCTGAGGCAGTATGGGTGTAGCGCTTGTTTCTTGAGCTTGGGCAGTCAGTACCCGCCATTGTGCTGCGGTGCGACAACCAGAGTGCTCTCGCCATTGCGGAGAACTCTGGTGTTTTTCATGCTCGCACAAAGCACATTGCGGTTGAGCATCACTTTGTTCGTGATCTGGTGGAGCGACGCGTGATCTCCATCATGTGGGTTAGAACTGACTTGCAGCGTGCTAATTTCTTGAGGAAGGCACTTGCCCGCGGAAAGTTCCTGGTGGCCATTCGTTCTGTTGGGCTTCGCCCCGTGCGTGAGAGTGGTTGAGTGTGGGATGTGCGCCTGCGTCTCATCTATCTGTGTCACCCACTATTGTGGTTGTACCAGTGCTGCACGCGTATGGACATGCGTACCATCAGGTCATGGGGGAGTGTTGTGCTTTGTGCCGGTGCTGTACAGTTTACTGTGACCACTCGGCCGTGTCCATTCTTGTGCAGATCCCTGAGGGAGGCGGCCCTGGTGACATCGGCGCGACGACAGGCGGCGGACTACCAGCTTGGAACTGACTGACCATTGTTCCAGAGCCCCAAATGCCACCGGGACTCTTTGCTGTGTTTTCTGCGTCTTGCAGGCGTCTTTCGACGGACTGGCCATTAGGCCTATTTGCATGTTTTTACATTGTATGTCCTCTGTCTTTCGATGGATGCATGCATGTGACCAGTCGTAGTGTCCGTCTTTTGATTCTGCACGTCTAGGTTCAGACGGCGTAGCATTCGGACATGAGTGCGCAGAGTTACAGCAAAAACAGTTGTTTTGGGCCGGTTGTAGGACAGGTGTTGGACTGCCGCATGCGACACCCGCCGTGCGCCACGGCAGGTACTTATGCCATGGACCTGTCATTTGTCATTTCTCTCTGCATATGCTATATTGAAGCATTCTGACACTGTGCCTTGGGCCTCCTAGCCAAACCCTTGCCGTTGTGTGTACGACCTGTGACTGTCGTCACCGTCTCCTTAGGCACTGACGCCCGGTCAGCGGCTGTGTTGCTAGGAAGCTTCTACGCACTTTCTCAATCCGGTGTAGCCGACGCACGCTGAGGACTACACGCAGTTTGCTGGAGCGTCCTCTCTCCAACAACGTGCTCAGCTTCATTGGCTGGCCTCCTCGACGGTCGGGCCGCCGACTGTCACTGCCACTGTGGATGCTGTCTGCATGTGTCCAGTGTTGGATCTGACTGTACCATTGTGTCTGCAGCATCCTGCTCTGCTTAGGGTCCAAATCTCATGCTAGCTTGGCACTGTTGTCACCAGGGACTAGTGTAGGTGCTGTCTGGGTTTGGGCAGCCATAACTCCTCACTGTTGTTTTTCTAGTTGTTTCTGACCGCACGAATGAATTCGCATCGTCAGTATTATGGTATGGTCCAGTTTTCAGGCAAAACGGACGACGCCCGGGCTTTGGGCTGTGGACCGTCTGGCACGGCTCACTGAGAAAACCTGCCACTCTAAAATTAGAGTTGTTTTCTGATCGGCTGGTGAACTGAGTAACAAGTTCTACAGAGCTGGGGGAGGCTAGTTCTTAGAGGGGTCTCCCATTGTGTCTCATTCTTGGTCCTTATTCAGTTCTTTCCAGTTCTCAGCTACTTTCTGGCGCTAACTCTAGCGCGCGCATCTCGGAATAACAAACCCAGAGCACTCAGACTTCTAGAGCAGCAGACAGAGAGGGCAGCTGACTAAGCAACGAGCATGGATGGCTGCACGCTGCATCAACAACGCTGCTGCCCCAACTTTCTGCCTAGGAATTCTAGCTTGGTATCTGAGCCAGAGCGCAGCAGCAATAGCAGCACAAAACTGGCGTGCAGGTGCCAGACATCGCCAGCGGACCCCCACACGCGCCACAGCAGGGAAAATATTGCCGGATTTTTTCCGGCAACATTGACCAGCCTAGTGGCGGCGTCAAATGTTTCCCCACGGCCATTGGGCCAGGGGAAATGCTGGCGAATTCTTCCTGCAGCACTGACCACCACGTGTGACGCAAGGAGGTGAGCGGTCAGCGACGTCACGAACCACGACGACGACACACGTCGCGACGTCAACTAGGTGTGAGCGTATTGCAAGCAGCAACAGCAACAGCAGGTTGCAGCAGCTGCGAGCAGTGGTAGCAGCAGCCAGCAGCAGCTATGCGCAATAACAGCAGCCGGTAGTAGCAGCAGCTCGCGACAACTCGTAGCAGCAGCAGTCCGCAGCAACAAGCAGTAGCAAGAGCCAACGGCAGCAGCTTGTAGTAGCAGTAGTGCGTAGTAGTAAGCAGCAGAAGCAGCCAACAGCATCAACTCGCAGCAGCAGTAGTGCGCAGTAGCAGCGAGCAGCAGCATCAGCGAGCAGCAGCAGCAGCCGGCTATAGCAGCAGCAGCGAGCAGTAGCTTGCAGCAACCAGCAGCAGTAGTTGTAGCAGCAGCCAGCAGCAGCTCGTAGAAACAGTAGTTTTAGCTCGTAACAACAGCAGCAGTTGCAGCTGCTCGCACCCCACTGCTCACAACGAGCAGCGAGTTGCGAGCGGCGAGCTCGCTGCTCGCAACGCGCAGCAAGCAGCAAGCGACGAGCACCGAGCTCGCTGCTCGCAACTTGTGGCTCGCACCGAGCAGTGAGCTCGTTGTAACGACCAAAGAGGAAGAAAAATCCCCCATCCCACAGGTGGCTCTGCAGCGGCTGCAGCCACCACCATAGCCGTTGTAGTGGCCACAGCAGCCACAACAGCACGTAGCAGCTCAGCAGCAGCAGTAGCTACTGCTGTTGCAGCAGAAACTACAACAGCAGCAGCGGCTGCAACTACAGTAGTGGGAGCAGCCACTACTGCAACAACAGCTGCAACAGCAGTAGCAGCAACAACAGTAGCAGCTACAGCAGAAGACCAGCAACAGCAACAGCAGCACCAGCGACAACAGTAATAGTAGTAGCAGCCGCCCTGTAAGTGACACAATAGAGGCTCCAGCAACAACCGTTTCTGACATTAGCAATTCTCAGCTGACGTCATTGCTGATGTCCTTGCTGACGTCATCAACAACAAAAAAGCCAATCTACGACAGTAACTTTGCAGATAACACAGTAGTAGCTATTCACATCAACCAGCCTAGGCTGACATCACTACTGACGTCACTGCTGACATTAGCAGCACAGAAAAAAGAACAATAAAAAAGGGGGAACAAGAAGGGCCAACAAAACACCATGGCTAACAACCCTCGTGGGGAGGGGTCCTCCTCTATTAGGGGGACCCCTAGCCCTCCTTTCTTACAGCAACTGTAGCGGCAACAGCAGCAAAAGCAGCAACAGTAGCACCAGTGGCGGCAGTAGCAGCAGTAGCAGTCCATAGGCTTCGTCGCTGGCTCCTCCGATCCACTGGCCGCCATTTAGCAACAGCTTGCCGCACTGACGCAACAACTTGCAACACTGCAGCCGTTGGCATCACATACACACACGAGTGCCCCGCTGCCCTTCCTTCCTCCTAAACACACGAGCCCCGCTGTGTCTGCTGCCACGTTTTACTTGGTGCAACAGCAGACCCAGTGCAAGTGGCAGACAATGTCTTCAGTCTTTGGTCCCATTCTCAGTGCCGGTAGCAAGCCAAAGGACTTTGAGACCCCTCCCCCGCCGCTTCAGGTCGGCGAACAGTTTCGAAGCTGGGAGCTTAGCTTCCACATCTGTGCACAGGGTGATGGCCTGTGGGTATACTACACTCTCACGTATGACTCCACCCAGGCCGACCAGTTGTATGATGTTGGTCGCGCCGTACGCGCCCTCGTCCCAGTCGCTCCTCCGGCATCACGCCTAGCCATAGAGCCCTTCCTCGACGACTTCAACACTGCTAGGACCCCCGACCCTGCAGCCGCTTGGCACGTCCTCACCCGTCCTCATCGCCTATCCAGTGAGGCTGAGACGAGCCGTCTGCTACGGGAGTTCAACTCCCTGCACATGTGGGAGACCGAGACGGTCACCTCTTACTGGCAGTGGGCTAAGGACATCCTACGTTGCCTAGGAACCTCTACTCCACCCCCTCTAGCCGCGCTCCTGACCATCAAGCGCAGTGCCACCAACGCGTACGCCAACGTCTCTGTCCACTACACCCAGGACGTCCTCTCCNTCCTCACCCGTCCTCATCGCCTATCCAGTGAGGCTGAGACGAGCCGTCTGCTACGGGAGTTCAACTCCCTGCACATGTGGGAGACCGAGACGGTCACCTCTTACTGGCAGTGGGCTAAGGACATCCTACGTTGCCTAGGAACCTCTACTCCACCCCCTCTAGCCGCGCTCCTGACCATCAAGCGCAGTGCCACCAACGCGTACGCCAACGTCTCTGTCCACTACACCCAGGACGTCCTCTCCACCATGGTGGCCCCGGGAACCCTCATGCCCTGGGCATACGAGCTCTTTCTCAAGATTGAGGAAGCCCATCTAGAGTCACGCATCCAGTGCACAAAGGCCCTCGCCTCCCCTTTCGTTGCTTCCGTGGCCATCGCTTCCCCTGCAGGAGCTACATCCATGAGATGCTCGTCGTTTGGGAAGAATAGGCACAAGGACAAGAAGAGCAAGGGCCAACACCAGCAGTCGCAACGGACCGGATCCAGTGGTGGTGGCTCGGTCTGCCACAACCGTGGCTAGCCAGGACACGGGTGGTACACGTGCCAGCTATCAAAGGACGAGGCGCGCGTCATTGCCACCATGCGTTGCTTGCGTGAGCGCCGTCTCGCCTCTGCCGCCCTCGTTGTCGCGGACCCTGATGCCTCCATCCCGTCTAGCAGCTCCACTCCTCCGACAGCCACACCGATCCCGCCATCGCCAGCTCCGCAGTAACATCATCCGCAGCCTTTGGCGCCTTCATTTCCATCACCTGTGCAGTCCTCCTCCTATCCGGGCTCCAACGCTCTCACTCCGTACTCTGTCTACACTCCCAGATCATCCACCCGTGAGCGTCAGTTTAAGCAGTTCATCGTGCTCTAGCTTGGCCTGCCTCGCCCTCCCCCCCAAGGGAAGTACGAGTTGCGTTACCTCCTGCCCATCTGCCCTGCCTTGCATGACTGAGACTGAGCTGCGGTCGTGTCCTACCTCCTCGTCAGTTTCTTCGTCTCCCGTGCTCTCTTCTGCCCCACTCTATGACAACGTTGCATGGCTTGATGATTGGCGGTCTCGGTTTGCGCCGCCGTCCACCACGTCCGCATCTCTTGCTTGCTGCCATGTGACTGTTAGTGATCTAGCGACTCCAGTCCAAGACCCTTCCGAGACCTGGATCATCGACTCCGGGACTACGCATCACATGACAGCCTCTCGTGAGGCCTTTAGTGTACTAAGTCCTGTTGGCGATGTGTCCGATGTCCGGACGGGCTCTGGACAGGTGTTACATTTCCGTGGCGTCGGCGTCGTTCGCTTCTATGGTCCTGCCGGTGATGTCTTCGTGACTGATGTCGTCTTCGTCCGAGGTCTTGAGCACAGCCTCCTGTCCGTCACTGCCCTTGACAGCATGAGCATGGACATTCTGCACTCGTGTGGCGTTGGCATTGTGTCGTAACGTCCGCCCGGTCTTGTCGTTTTACACCCCATTGCCCGTGGCAACCTGTGGCACGTGCCTCATCTGTCCTCCCCTCCCTTCGTCCCCTCCCCGTCGGCCACCATAGGCCATGTGTTTGTCACCTGCACGCTCTCACTACAGCACACACGTCTCTTGCACCACCGCCGTTGCCACGTCCACTTTGCTGCCGTCGATAGCATGCTTCGCACCCAGCCGGCCAAGGACCTTGACCCGGACTCCTTCCCCTGGCCGTGCCCCATAGAGTGCATTGATTGCGCTCATGGCAAGATGCACGGGTCCACATACCCTCAGTCTTTCTCCTGTGCGTACGTCCCTCATGACTTGGTCCATTCCGATGTCATGGGTCCTCTCCCTACCGAGTCCATTGGGGAGCATGGCCGCTATGTCCTCACCCTCAGTGATGCCTACTCTCGCTACCTCTGGGTCTTCTGCCTTCGGCAGAAAAGCGATGTCACTCTTGCCATTCAGGACTGGCTTGTCCGTGCGGATTGCGAGTGTGGTCGGCCTCTTCGCCGCTTTCGCTCCAATCGCGGTGGCGAGTACATGCGAGAGACCACAACTTTTCTCGTCTCCCGTAGTATCTACCACGATACGTCAACGCCTTACACACCAGCCCAGAACGGCGTCTCCGAGCGGTGGAACCGCACCATGGCTGACGCCGTCCGCACCATGNGTCCGTGCGGATTGCGAGTGTGGTCGGCCTCTTCGCCGCTTTCGCTCCAATCGCGGTGGCGAGTACATGCGAGAGACCACAACTTTTCTCGTCTCCCGTAGTATCTACCACGATACGTCAACGCCTTACACACCAGCCCAGAACGGCGTCTCCGAGCGGTGGAACCGCACCATGGCTGACGCCGTCCGCACCATGCGGGTTGAGTCTGGCATCTCCGATGGCTTCTACTTTGAAGCCGTTGTCTACATGACGTGGATCTGGAACTGGATTCCCTACGGACCCCTTCCCTCCCAGTCCACGCTGTACTAGCACTGGTGCGGTCAGCGAGCTGACTTCTGCCCGGCTCACGTTTGGGACTGTGTGGCCATTGTGTGGCTGCGCGCCCCGCAGCAGGGCGGCAAGCTCACCCCCCGTGGACGTCCTTGCACCTTCCTCGGTGTCTCCCGTCAGTCCAAAGCCTGGTGCTTCTCGGATTCCTCCCGGCACTACATCATCAAGTCCCACGATGTCCTCTTCTTTGAGGAGTTGTTTTCCCACAACCTCGTTCGCTCTGGTTCGTCGATGTCCCTCCCGTCGCGTGGGAGAGTGGTAAGTCCATCCTCCGTTCTGTCACTTCCCAGCGACCCATCACCTGGTCCCTCAGGGCCAGCACCCCCAGCCCTGTCCGCTTGTCCCTCCAAGCCGGTAGCCCCAGTCACGTCCGCCGGCCCCTCCGGGCCGGCGGCCCCGGTAGCGTCCATTGGCCTCTCCGGGCGGGTAGCCTCAGTCGCATCCGCTGGCCCCTCTGCGCCGGCAGTCCCGTCCAAGTCTGCTTGTCCCTCCGGGCCGGCAGACCCGTCTGCGCCCACTAGCCCCTCCGGGCCGACAGACCCGTCTGCGCCCACTGGCCCCTCCGGGCCGGCAACCCCAGTTGCGTCCGCTGGCCCCTCCGCGCCGGCAGCCCCGTCCACGTCTGCTGGTCCCTCCGGGCCTACAGACCTCTCTATGTCCACTCGTCCCTCCGGGTCGGCAGCTCCGGCCGCGTTCGCTGGTCCCTCCGCGCCAGCAGCCCCATTCGCCTTCGCCAGCACCTTGGACTCGGTGCCATCTCCTAGCCTACCGCGCTACACGTGTGGTCCAGGCGGCTGTCTCCGACCCAGGCCGTCAGTGAGTTCGCAGACTGCCACACCACGCCCTATGGTGCCTCGGCCACCTGACGCCCCACGTGTCTCTTCCACTCCTACAATAGTGAGTGGGGACCCTGGCACCAAGGCTCTCGGCCTAACCACTTCAGCCATCATTGCAGACCTCCACCCGGACTCAGCACTGGGCTACGTCATGCTCCATCAGGAGCATCGACATGCCGTCACGACTGCACTCACGCGCATCCCACCGAGAGAGGTCAAGATGCACATGCCCTCGCAGTCCGCTCTAGAACACGCTCGAAGGACCCAGCCACCCTACGCGAGGGTTGAACCTCTCCCGAGACCGTAGACTAGGATGTTGCATGCGCTGACAAGCTCACTGCTATCCTGCAGCACCACGTGTATGACCTCATCGATCTCTCTCTAGGTCGGAAGGTCATCGGTTCCAAATGGGTCTTCTGGCGTAAATGGAAGTCGGACGGGTCCTTCAACAAGTACAAGGCCCGCCTCACAGCCAAGGGGTTTGCTTAGGTCCCTCGGGTTGATTACGACCAGATTTTTACCCTACTTGGCTGATTCTCCACTAGCCGAGCGCTCTTGAACCTGGTTGCCCAGCACAGGTGGGAGCTGCATCAGATGGACCTAAGCAACGCTTTCCTTCATGGCTCGCCCGAGGGAGAGGAGCTTGACATGGTGCAGCCTCCACGCATTGACGACGGCACTAGGAAGGTCTGGCGGCTGCGGAAGGCCCTCTAAGGCCTGAAGTAGTCACCTCGATATTGGAACCAGGAGATTAGTCGCATGCTCCTCTGCGGCGGCCTCCTGTGCAACCTAGATGATCCCCCACTGTTCATAAGCCCGCGAGGCCAGACCTTCGCCGCTGTCTTGGTCTACGTTGACGATCTCCTCATTGCGTCGCCAGACATGGCTGCCATCCAGCGTGTCAAGGACCTCCTGCACACCGCCTACCAGATGAAGGATCTCCGGTGTGCCCGAGTTTTCCTAGGCATGAAGCTCAAGCATGATTGCTCCCAGGGCGTCCTATACATCCACCAGGCTGCCTATGTATAGACTCTATCCACTCGCTTTGCCAAGGACTTGCCACTCGTACCGAGTGCGTCCTCACCCATGTTACTACATGGCCAGGTGAAGCTGAAGAACATTGACCCTGCCGTTGTGGGGGAGCTAGTTGACGTGACCACGTATTTGCGAGTCATCAGGTCGGGACGACGACACGCCAAGATATTGCATTCGTCGTCAACCTCCTGGCGCAGTTATCTTAGGAGTCGTGTCGCGTCCACTTCGAGGCCGCAATCCGAGTACTACACTATGTCGTCTCGACTCTACGGCGAGGTCTCATGTTCTGCCGACAGTGGTCTATTGTCGTGGTGGGCTACACCGACAGTGACTGGGCCGGCAGTCCGGACAGCAAGAGCCGCACAGGTTTGATCTTTCTGGTTGGCGCCATGGTTGTTTCCTGGCGCAGTGACAAGCAGGGGTGCATTACACGTAGCATTGCTAAAGTTGAGTACGTGGCCCTTGGCTCAGGCACATGTGAGAGCCTGTGGTTGCGTCGTCTTTTGTCCGAGTTGTGTCAGTCCGTCGCATCCATCACGTTGGATTGTGATAATGAGATTGCCATGGCCATCACTGACAATGACGGTGTATATACACACGCACAAAGCACATCAATGTTGAATATCACTATGTGTGCTCGTTGTTGTAGGACGGCAGCGTCAGCATTGTGTGGGTTGAGACAACACGGCAGCTGGCAGACTTCTTGACCAAGGCACTCGTTCAAGAAGGCTGTGAGTTCGGTCGGCGTGCGTCCGTGAGTTGTACTCCTTGTCACTGCCTGCATCTCTGCGTGACCTGGGGGGAACTTGTCTGTTGAATGTGTCTCCGCCCGTCCATGTGCAATGCGCCAGTGAGTCATGGAGGAGTGTTGGTTTTTTTCTCACATCTCTCATTGTGCTCTATTGTGTCCTCCCATCTTGTGTACATCGGCGTGAAGATGACTGATGGCGAGACTCGACACTGTTGGAGTGTCATCCGGTGGAGTTGACGGACGTTGAGGACTACACGTAATTCGTTGGAGCCTCCTCCCTCCGGTGACATGATCAGCTCCATCGGCAGGCCTCCTCGGCGGTCGGACCGCCGGCGGTCATTGCCAATGCGGATGGTATCTACATGCGTCTAGTGCTGGATCTGATTGTACCATTGCATCTGCAGCATCCTGCTCTGCTTAGGGTCCAAACATCATGCTAGCGTGGCACTGTTGTCACCCGGGACTAGTGTAGGCATTGCCTGGGTTTGGGCAACCATGACTCCTCACTGTTGTTTTTCTAGCTGATTCTGACCGCATGACTGCGTTCCCAATGTTGGTATTATGGTATGGTCCAGTTTTCACGCAAAACAGACGACGCCCGGGTTTTGGGCTGTCGGCCGTCTGGCAGGGCCCAATGAGAAAACCTGCCAGCCTGAAAACATAGTTTTTTTCTGATTGGCTGGTCAACTGAGTAACAAGTTCTACAGAGTTGGGGGAGGCTAGTTCTCAGAGGGGTCCCCCATTGTGTCTCATTCTTGATCCTTATTCAGTTCTTTCCAGTTCTTAGCTGCTTTCTGGCGCTAACACTGGCGTGTGCATCTCTGAGTAACAAACCCAGAGCACTCAGACTTAGATTCTAGAGCGGCAGACTGAGGGGGCAGCTGACTAAGCAACGAGCGTGGATGCCTGTACGCTGCATCAACAATGCTGCTGCCCCAACTTGCTACATGGGAATTGTAGCTGTGGAAGTTATCTGGCCGCTGCTGGTGGGTGGAGCCACCACTCGTCAGTGCTCCGGCGTCAGTTGCATCCGTATCAAGGATCTACACAAGCATGGACACGGTCGATTGGTCATAGTAAGCTATACAAACAGCCGAGGATGACTCACATCACAACACTCCCCCATGACCCGATGGTATGCATGTCCATACACGTGCACAACTAACACAAGTGCGCAACAAGATGCTCAACGGTCCACGCTTGCACGCCCCACTCTCAAGCACTCTCAAGCAAGGAGCGAAGCCGGACAAAACGAATGACCACCATGAACTTTCCGCACGCTAATGCCTTCGTCAAGAAGTTGGCCTGCAGCATGTCCGTGCCAACCCAAATGGTGGAGATCACAAGTCGCTCCACAAGATCACGCACAAAGTGATGCTCAACAGTAATGTACTTTGTGCATGCATGAAACACACCAGAGCTCTGCGCAATGGCAAGAGCACTCTGGTTGTTACAGTGGAAAACGACGCAAGGCACCGACTGACACAACTCATAAACCAGATGCTGCAGCCACACCGCCTCAGCAACCCCAGCCTCCATAGCAACATACTCAGCCTCTGATGAGCTACGTGTAATACAATCCTGCTTGCTGTTGCGCCATGACACAGCGGTGCCACCAAGCAGGAACACGTAGCTTGTTCGACTGCGTCCATCAGGACTCCACATTCAGTCACTATCTGTGTAGCCTTCGACTACCACGGAACATTGGCGTCAAAAACATAGTCCGAGGTACGGTGTGGACACCACGTACTACAACACTTGTACAGCTGCGTGAAAGGCTCTCGCCCGATGACAGTGTAAGAACTGTGCAAGGAGGTTGACGGCAAAGGCAATGTCGAGTCGTGTGGTAGTGGCCAAGTACATCAAAGAGCCAATCAGGCGCAAGTACATGGTCACATCCATTGTCTCCCCCACCTCTGCTGGATCATGCACCTTTAGAGCATCCTGCCCGTCAGGTGTGATGGGGATGGAGGCCGTGGGAACTGCACCAAGGAGGTCAGCAAACCGATCCCCCACAACGCGGGCATAACGTGCCTCATGCAACAAGAGTGTCCTTTGCTGACGATCGTGCACAATCTCCATCCCAAGAAACACATTTGCAGTACCAAGTTCTTTCATCCTATATGCAGTCTGAAGGACTACCTTGGCCTCCTTCATGGCCTTCATCGAAGGAGATACACTTAGGAGGTCATCCACATAGAACAGGAAGGCGGTGAAGCTCTCAGCTGTCCGTCTCATAATGAGGGACAGGTCCGCGTCACTGTGCACGTAACCAACACGTTTCAGTGTGCCGGTGACCTCCAAGTTCTAGCACCTAGGTGACTATTTCAAGCTGTACAAGGCCTTGCACAAGCGCCAAACCTTGTCATCGACCTCAAATCGAGGTGGTTGAACCATGTAAATCTCCTCCTCTAAGGTACCGTGGAGGAACACGTTGTTCACATCCATCTGGTGCAGCTCACAGTTGTGGTGAGTAACAACCCCCAAAAAAGCGCGAGCAGTGGTCATGCGACCAACGGGTGTGAAGGTGTCAGTAAAATCTACAGCTTCAACTTGCGAGAATCCCTTGGCCGTCAAGTGAGCCTCGTAGCGATCCAGTGTGCCATCAGGCTTCAACTTCTTGCGAAAGACCCACTTGGCCTGTACAGCCTTCCGCCCAGGCAAGAGGTCAACAAGCTCGTAAACCCCGTGCTCACGGATAGCTCTCAGCTCATCCTCACAAGCATCACGCCACAAGTCTGTATCTTGAGCTGAGAGTGCTCCCTTCAACGTGCCTGGATCATGCGTCGTCGAGGTAGAGCTCCGGGTGACTAAAACACATGCCTCCGGACTCGGTCTGACCACATCAAGGTGGACTGCGGCATCGCTAGCGACCGAGAACTTTCAAGAGAAGGGGCCGACAGGACATGGCGGATGCAAATGTGTTGTCTGCCTGGACACTCAGGCCAAGGGCCTTTGTGCCTAGCTTACCACTCAGAACAGTACAATTCGAGTGTCTAGGCAATGAGTCAGCAGTCCGCTTAGCCCTAGAGGCCTGTGGTCGGAGACGACCACCCGGCTCGCGGGAGTAGCCCGATGCAAGGGTGCTCACCCCAGGCCGCAGAGAAGGCTCCTGGGCCATAGCCACACGTGAAATAGGTGTATGCACGAGAGTGGGTGGGACAGAGGGGACAAATACTGACACGGGATCGGCTGTGTCTGATGGGACCAACACTGGCACGGGATCAGATGTGCCCGAGGAGTCTGACACCCGCACGGGATCAGGTGTGTCTCAGGGGACCAACACTGGTACGGGATCAGATGTGCCCGAGGGATCTGACACCCGCACGGGATCACGTGTGTCAGTGGGAACCGACACTGGCACGGGATCAGGTGCGCTAGAGGGGTCTGACACCGGCACGGGATCAGGTGTGCTAGAGGGGACTGATGAGGCTATTGGACCCACAGCCACGATGGCTGGGTCATCAGCAGCCGGAGACCGGACCGCAGGTGAGGAGGCCCGGACCGACACATCTGCAGGAGTAGACTCTCGCATCCGCCGGGAGGCCACACGACTAGGAACGTCGTCGGCGGCCAACAACAGAATGCTGGACAAGTTGCGATAGGTGAGAGCCTCAAAGTTGAGACTCGACATCGTGATGGCGAGCTGGGCCCCAAAAGCCCCAGGCCGTTCACTGTAGGGAGATACCGAGGAAGGTACACATGCGTTTGCGAGGTGAGACCTTGGACCCCTGTTGGTCCTTGGTATACCAGACGTAGGCGAGGGATCCCCAAACTTGGGCGAGACAAAGATCAGCACGATGGCCAAACCACAACTCGTACGTCGTGACATGGTCCGAAAATGGACCATGCGGCAAGCGGTTCCAGATCCACGTCATGTAGGAGAAGCCCTCAAAGGCAAAGGACTCCGGAAGACCGCACTCAGACCGCATAGCGTGAACGGCATCCTCCATGGTGCGGTTCCAACGCTCAGACACACTGTTCTATTGTGTTGTAGGAGGGGCGGAAAGCTGGTGAAAGATACCGTGCTTAGTAAAGTAGGCATCCATCCCGCCTAAGAACTTGCCACCACAATCTGAGCGAAACGTGTGCAGGGTGTGAGGAGGCTGACGTTCAGCTATCACAAGCCACAGGCGGACCGCCAGCGCGACGTCGCTCTTCTGGCGGAGGCCATAGACCCACCACATCGGGGTGAGAACTTATTGACCCCGATCAGAGAGGGACTCGACTGGGAGAGGACCGAGAAGGTCCGAGTGGACCAACTCTAGTGGGCGCAGTCCCCGTGAGGAGGAGTCAGGGTAAGAGCAGTGATGCACTTTACCCCGGGCGCAAAATAGATGATCGGTCTTGGATGGCTTCTCAAAGGAGGCCACGTCAAGACCGAGGGCTGACTAAGTTTGAATGAGCATAGACACAGTGTCTGAGCTCACATGGCAAAGACGACAATGTAGTAGAGGCTGGTACTCAGGGGAGAGAACACCAGTGACAAACACACACGCAAAAGAGGGAGGGGGGGAAACAGAAGGATTGCAACAAGACACATGATAGAGATCATCAACAACAGAGGTATGAAGCATGATGGCACGTGTGTCAAGAGCAATCATTGTGGCACAATCAGCAGAGTGCTCAACAGTGAGACCCATCCTGATGTATGTACAAATAGAGAGCAGGTTGAGCTCAAGACCAGGGACAAAGAGCACATAAGGAATGTACAAGGGGCGAAACGGACCATCAAACTGTACAACCCCAAGTCCCTCCACAGGCAATGACTGACCAGACCCTGTGCGAACGGACCGAACAAATGCAACGAGGCCCGGCAGAACAAAATCACTACGACGACAGATCATGTGATGGGTGGCACCAGAGTTAATGATCCAGGTGCCACTTCGCTCACGACCACTCTTCAACACTGAGTAACATGCCAAAGAATACTCTGCCTCTCCTAAACGCTCAGCAGAGGATTCAAGTCAATGACGAACCGCAAGAATCTGTAACTCGTCAACCCAGTCGGTACTGTCATGTCCATCCTCATCGCACGCCAACTTAGCTCCACCACAAGCATAATCACGGGCAACAGACACAACAAGACAGGGTGTCGTAGGTTTACCCGGATCTCACAACCCACTCGCACCTCTCTGAGTACGGAGCGCCAGCAGTTGACGAAGCTTTGCGATCGTGCGATCCCGAGGGTCTATATCACTACTGACGCCTAGTGAAACAAATGCATCTGCTACAATCGTGGTAGCGGCACGCCCCAACCATGTGTCACTCGAGGAAATCCGCTGCATGTGCGTCGCCTGAAGGCCACGCATTAGTTGAGTCCAGCCAAGGGACTCCTTACACTCTGTGTAGCGATGAGGAACTCCACCGTTGTAGCAGTGGACAGAACATCCATCGCCACTACGCGCTTGCTACTACTACTCCTGCTGCTGCTGTTGTTGTCCCTTCCGGCGTCGCTTCTTCCCCTTCTTCCCCTGTACGGCTATTGTAACGCCATGAGTGTGGCCACTAGGGGTAGAGGAGGAGGAGGAGGAGGCAGTGGAGGTGGGACTGGTGAACTGGGACAAAGGCGTAGGAGGGGTCGCAATCATTGGTGCAAAACGTGGACTTTGCTGATGGGCGATGGCAGCCTCATGAGCTCATGTGGCCTGGAGGAAGTAGCGATGGGTCCAAGGAAGCAGTTGGAGTGACTCCAACAACTCAGAGAAAGCTACACGGTCGAAGCCCATAAAGAGTGGTCCAACTGCGTCCCCATCATGATGGTGTCGAGTGTCCACAACTACGTCTTGCCACCGGTTCCAAGGCGCGTGTAAAGGCGCATCGCGCGATTAGTGACGGGGTATAGGGAGACTACCAGTTAGAGAAACGCCACCAAAGGTGAGCGCCGTTGAACAACGTGTTTGATCCTGACGGCGAGAAGATGGCGGGGTAAGAGGCTCAGACCTCAGACGTAGCTCACGAATACGCTCCTCAAGGACAGGAATCTCGTCCTCACATGTGTCATCCTCAATCTCTTCCTCATCCCAGGTGTCAACCTGTGATGAGCGAAGCTGAGGCTGCGACACTGTGTACGGTATAGACTGCTAAACAGATGGTGCAGCTCCAATAGTCCCTCCTCGTGGCTGCTGTGAGCCCTCCAAACGGCCCCACAGTAGCTCAGTAATCTCCTGTAACGTGTCACTCTGCCACTGCTACTGCCAGCGTATCTCATCCTGTGTCCGACGAAGCTTGTCTATCACGAGTGACTGCAATCATGGACTCATGATGCTCGAAGAGGAGGAAGAGGAGGGTTCTCCGAGGCCTTTGCCTTTGTCATGCACTAGCGCCATGGAAGCGCTCAGTATGGGGCCGAATGTCAAGAATGCTCCGAATAAGAAAAAGTGACGTATTGAGCCCGAAATTGCTGACGCCAGCACAGCCGACGATAACGTCAGCGCTTTACACCAGGGTAAAAGACGCTAGCTTTTTTTTGGCGTATTTTCTACCAGCCCTTTTTTAATTTTTGGAAGTCAGGCGGACTTCGTGTGACGGGTGCGGTGATCGCGGCACCACCTGCTCGCTGCTGCGTAGGGCTACACAGCCCTACATAGTGTTGCGCAGCTTCTGTGTAGATGAGCAGCACTGCTGCACAGCAGCACTGCTGCGTAGAAACAATGTTACACAGGCTTGCTGCTGCTGCTGTAGCCGCCGCCACTACTGCTTCTACCGCCGCTATTGCGTTGCTGTTGCTGCTCGCGACTGCTGACGGCGCGGCTGCTGCAAGTTGTTGCCATCGCTGTGCACTACCACTGCTCGCAGCCGCTGTCACAAGCTGTTGTGAGCTGATTTTCCCTCTTTTTTTGTATAGATGAGTAGCCAGACACGGCTGCTGCTGCCACCCGGTGCTGTTTTTGCGGCTTGGCTTAGCTGCCGAAGCTGGTGACTGCCATAGCTCACCCGGTGACTTGGTGGGGATTGTGTGGTGGTGTCGCTGCTAAAAACAGCTCTATGGGTCCTAGAATATGGCGGCGGTGACTCTCACTGCTGCTGCCGGTGCTGCGTCTCTGCGTCGCAACTCAGCGAGAGAGGTCTCGCTGCTCATATACCATGAGAACCTGCTAGGAAGCTGCCTAACCTTGCCGCTGCTGACGTGGCAACACTGTCCGCTGGCGCACTAGCAAGCAATGAGATTCAAGAAACAACAAGGGTCAGGCTAGAGTGACGCACAAAGTCTCATAAGCTCCAATAGCTTAGTGAATGCAGAGAGATATGACAACTGACAAGCACACATCATAAGTAGTTGCCTCGGTTCACGACGGGTGACGCACGCGATAGTGTCGGTTTGTCCTAAAACCGGCCCAAGACCATTGTTTTGGACGTAACTCTGCGCATAGGTATCCAAACGCAACACCGTTTAAACCTAGAGATGCAAAATCTCGAGCCGGACGCTACGACTGTACACACGCACTGTTGAATTCATGTCATTATCACACGGTGACCTCTGGCCTCGTTGCACACTCACATCACTGGTGCAGGTGATTGACCAGTGAGAGATGACTTCGCCGATTGACACGTCGTGACCAGAAGCTGAGAAGAGGAGCCATGGAGAGGCTCAATCAGACCTTTCCAGCCTTATTTGCATTTCTCACATGCATTGGTGCACAATTGGTCATGAGCATAACTGGGTTATCCTCTAGACAGATTGTTGCTTGGACAGTGACCTAGTTTCTGCTAGGAAATTGTTCTGTGGGCAGGTGGGGTCGAATCCACCAGTTTCGAGGTCGCTGCTCGCTCACTCGCTCGCTAGCTCCCTCCTACCTGTAACACTCCTGTGGCTCATTACTCACCTAACTTTTCCCTTCAACTTTCACGTATGTCTTCGCCATGGCTGATGCAGACCTCGTGCATGGTTGCTTCCTTGCACAAGTCTAGCTTTCACTTGCTGGCATAGCATAGTACCTCCTGGTGTCAGAGCAAGGTTACATGGAAGAAAGGCAGCGGATCGACCTGCCGCCCACGTATTCTGGCCCAAACCCGCGACTGCCACTCTTGGCGTCGCATGTCCACCCTGCCGTCACGCACTACCAGCACAGCAGCAACTAACTGTTGTAGCATCAACAGCAACAGGTGACGGCAATCTGCCTTTAGGGCTCTTTGGTCTTCCCCTCCCCCTGCTGGTTGGGCTCCCCTCTATTCCTGTGTTGGGTGGGGTTGGAACAGGTACCTACAGGTGTTCCCACGGCCTTCCCATATTTCCCACGCCCACTAGGGCGGGGGAAACGCTGCCGAAAAATTTTCGGCAGCGTGGGGGGGTCGGTCGCCGTCTCCTAGCAACATTTGCAGCAGCTGCAACGTGAACAAAGGCTCAGCTTCCGCAGCTCAGCAGCAGCAGCCTCGCACCATCTCAGCAGCAGTGGCTCTAGCTCAGCAGCTCCGCAGGAATAGCCCAGCAACAGCTCAGCAGCAGCAACTCAGCAGCAGCTCAGCAGCAACAACTCAGCAACAGCTCAACAGCAGCTCCGTAGCAGCATCTTAGCAGCAGCGCAGCATTAGCTCAGCAGCAGCTCAGCAACAGCTCAGCAGCAGCTTAGTAAACAGCTCAGCAGCAGCCCAGCAACAGCTCAGCAGTAGCTCAGTAGCAGCTTAGCAAATTGCTCAGCAGCAGCTCAATGGCAGCAGTAGTAGCAACAGCAGCAGCACTGTAGCAGCAGCACGACAGCAGCAGCAGTAGCAGTAGCAGCAGCAGCAGCAGCTGCTGCAGCAGTAGCAACAAAAGTAGCAGCAGCAGTAGTAGCCACAGCAGCAACAACATCAGCAGCACTACATCAGCAGCACCTGCAACACAGCAGCCGCACAAGTAGTGTGACGGCAGCAGCAAGCAACATGACGTGCAGATGCGCTCCCAGCCTCTCTTGGTGCACGATCAGCAGCCTTGTAGCAGTCTCCGCACCACCGTCTGGTGGTGGCCGCAGTCACGCTGGCACACTGGGAGGATCTCGGTGGCGACTCAAGGGAGAGCTCGACACGGCAACGCCACATCCACCGTGACGCCGCCTCCGTCGAGGCAACCTTACCATCACAGCCAGTGCGGTCCTCCATACCAGTAAGCTCACCTCTTTCCCGTTCTCCAGGGGGGGTCGAGCATCCGCACATTAGCACTGGGGTGGACGCAGCAACTGCTCGCGTGTCCTCTGTCATAGGTCACGACATTGCTGCCGTGGCCACCAAGATTACGCGCACAGCCTTCACGGTAGTCGACGCTGCAGGAGCAACTGCCGCCACACTTGCTGGCGCTGCCCGAGCTTCTCGCGCCTCTGCCTTTACCTTGGTGGGACGCGCTGCTGAGTCATACACCAAAGCTGCCGTTGTAGCCGGTCCGGTGGCTGCCGTAGCTGTAGATATCTTTACTCAGGTTGTTGTAGCCGCCTCTGCTGTTGCTTCCGCGACTGCCTCGGCTGCGTCTGCCCTGTCTACGGCCGCTTCCTCCATTCGTACCTCCACCTCCCGTGCTGTTGCTGCTGCCTCATCTGCTCCTTCGACCGTCACCAGCGTTGTCACAACGGCCATCTCCATCGTTGCAGCCTTCACCACTCTTGGAGCCGTCCTCATCACCGGAGCGCTTGCTCTGGTGATCCCCTTTACATCCAATGTCTCCGTCGTCTCAGCTGCAACCGCTGCTGCTGTTCCACCGCTCCTTGCCTTGTTGCGCGCGCCTCCGCCTCCTTCTACTCCTTCTTTGTGAGGGTCCTCGGCTGCTGCCCTGTCTCCTTGCCTCCTTTCCTCTCTTGCGGGATCTTCTTGCTTGTCTGATTGGGGTCGGGCTGTCCTGCAGCACACATCCCTCGTGCCTTGGGCACGTCCAGTTTTCCCATGCCCACTGGGGCAGGGGAAACTCTGCCGAAATCTGCCCGGCAGGACCTCGTCATCGTCACCATGCCGAGTGACGACGAATCAGTCATAGCTGACCTGCAGCGCCAGCTACGCCTCGCTCTCAAGGCGCAGCGCGAGGCTGAGGACCGCCTCAAGCTCGCCGATGATAATCGCGCCGCCTTTGCTGATGAGGTTGCAGCTATTATGTTTAAACGCCTCCCTGTTGCTTCCGTCCCCACCGCTGCTGCCAGCGCTAGCACCACTATGGCTGCTTCCTCCACACCCGCTGCTTCTAGCACCGCTACAGGAAACACTGCTGTCACGCCTTTCGCTGCCGATCCCACTCCTGTCACGCGCCAACATGATTTTTTCTCGCAGCCGCCTGTCCTGTCCGCAGGACTCGTCTTCTCCTCTTGGGAAACCCGCTTCAGTACCTGGGCCCAGGGGGAGCGTCTGTGGGAATACTATTTCCCACCTGTCGCACCTTTTACGCCTGTCACTGCTGAGTCTGCCCGCGCTGTCCGTGCCCTCATTGCTGTTGCGCCAGAGACGCTTGTCAATGAGGTCGGTACCTACAACGCCGATCCCGCCGTTCAGCGTCTAGCTGATCCTGTTGGTGCCTTCACCATGTTTCGCCGTCGCACCACAATCACTGGTCAGGCAGCCCAGAGTGCCTTCATTGTGCAGTTCAACATGCTAATAATGCGTGCTGACGAGTCGGCTGACGCCTACTGGGCACGCGGGCTCAAGCTCCTTCGTGAGCTCGACAAAGCCGCGCAAGGCCAGCTAGCTGCTGTCCACACCATGGTCAACGGTTTGATTCCCGAGCTGTCAGACCTCCTCCACGACGTCAAATCTGATGAGCTGCTGCGTCTCGCTTCTCAGCCCGTTCCTCTTGATTCCCCACCGGGCATTGGCGCTCTCTGGGACTTCGTTGCTGATTGGCTCGCTGCTTGGTGGACCAGCCTTCACAACAAACGCCTGCACCGCGCTGCACTCGCCGGCGTTGCTACAGCCACCACCGCTTCCTCCTCTGCTTCTTCATCGGCTGCCGCCGCCTCCTCCACATCCTCGTCTTCCTCGGCAGCTACGGCCACGGCTCTCGCCTCCCAAGGGCGCGGGCGTGGTCGTGGTCGCGGAAAGGGCAAGAGTAAGGGCAAGGACACTGCACCATCCCGTGTCCCTGGTGAGGTTGTGTGCTGGAACTGTGGTTCCTCTACGCATTCTACTCGTGCGTGCCCTGCGCCTCCTGACAATCTGCGCCTGGCCCGCTCTATGCGTGCGCATTGGGCTCGCACCGGCGGCTCTCTATCTTCTTTCGCCACCAACTTCAGCTCCACCTCCGTCTCTCGACCTGTCAGCTCCACCTCGGCACAGCTCTACTCCATCGCTGGCGTTTCCACAGCTCCACTCCCCATCCCATACCCGTGGGGTTGGCCATCGCCCTACGGAGCACCCGTGTACGCCGGGCCCCCTTCTTTGGCGTACATCCCACCTCCGTGGTTCGCACCTCCCTCGGATTCGTCTCCTCCCTCTTCCGCGGCATCCGTCGATGGCGAGCGCCAGCTGGAGCAGTCTCTTCTCCAACGTCTTCACCTCCACGATCAGGGAGGTGAGAGTGTGTCTTCGTTGGCCAGAGGTCTCCCTTGTCACACTGACACTGTCCTTCATGGGGACCCCCCCGGTCATGTTCTTGGGCTCCCGTCCGCATCTGTTCCGTGGGTTGAGCACTAGCAGTCTGTCGTTCTTCCTCGTTGCCTGTCTCTCTGTGACTCAGCTCCACCCTCTGTTGGCACTGTTGCCACCTGTGGCGTCCTTCCTGGTCTTCGTGCCGCCGGTGGCTTCTGGGTTCTCGACTCCGGGGCCACCCACCACATGACCTCTGTTCGCTCAGCGTTTGTCTCGTTGGGTCCCGCTGGTTCCGTCCGCTTTGTTTGTACTGGTTCTGGTCAGTTGCTGCCTGTCCAGGGCGTTGGTGTTGTCCGTTTTGTTGGTCCCGGTGGCGTGCTGTTTCTGCCCGACGTGCTGTATGTGCCTTCTTTGGAGCTCAGCCTATTGTCCGTGCCCTCCCTTGACAATCAGGGCATGGATTTCTCCGCCATTTGGGGTGTTGGCACTATCTGCATTCGTTCCACTGGTCGCATCGTTCTGCGGGGGGTTAAGTGTGATGAACTCTACCATGTGCCACTCATTGCTCCCGCTCCCCACTCTGTTGGCTCCTCTCTTGCTCACGTTGCACCATCTCTCTCACCCGCTGACATCCAACTCTTGCATCGCTGTCTTGGCCATGTTCACACTGATGCCATCTCCAGCATGCTCCGTCTCCAACCTGCTGTTGGGCTGTCACCCTCCACCTTTCCTTCGTCCTGTCCCTCAGACTGTCTACACTATGCCCAAGGGAAAATGCATCGTTCAACCTTTGCTTCCTCTGACTTCCGGTCCTCCCACCCCCTTGCTCTTGTTCACGCTGATGTCATGGGTCCTCTCTCCCATGACTTTCTTGGGGGTGTTGGGCGTTATGTTTTGTGCCTCACTGATGACTTCTCCCGCTATCGCTGGGTCTTCCCTCTTCGCCAGAAGAGTGACATTCCTGCTGTCATTGAGTCATGGCTCCGCCAGGCTGAACGATCTTGTAAGCGCTCCCTGTGTGTCTTCCGCAACACCGCGGCGGTGACTTCCTCGATCCCACCGCCCGGTTTCTTGAGTCTCAAGGACTGTGTTTGGAGACCTCCGCTCCCTACACACCCCAAAAAAATGGAGTCTCTGAGCGTTGGAACCGGACACTTGCTGACGGCGTCCGTACCCTTCTGTCTGAGTCCGGTCTTCCTCCTCTGTTCGCCTTTGAGGCCATGAGTTACATGACCTGGGTTTGGAATCGCATCCCGCATGGGCCCCTTCCCCGCTCGGTCACGCCTTTTGAGCGTTGGTACGGGACCCGTGCTGACCTGCGACTCGCTCGCGTCTGGGGTAGCGTTGCGTCCGTTTGGCTCCCTAAGGACCTTCGTGACGGCAAACTCTCCCCTCGTGGGCGCCTCTGCCCTTTCTTGGGCGTGTCTGCCCAGTCCAAAGCCTGGCGCTTCTGGGACCAGGAGCGCCAGCGCGTTATTGAGTCCCGCGATGCCCTTTTCTTCGAGTCTGTCTTTCTCCGTGACCTCAGTCGTCACTCTACGGCCGCCTCCCTGCTGCCGCTCTCTCGGTTGCGAGGGGAAGTCGGGCCTGTGGCTCCCGCTGTACCTGCAGTCCCTGCTGCTGTCCCTCCCTCGCAGCCTCCACCCTTGGAGTTGCCTTCGTCGTCTGGCACTGTGACTCCTTCCCTTTCTCTGTCCGTTTTGTCCAGCTCGCTCGGAGCTCCTGCGTCTCCTGTGTTGTCCTCCCCAGTTCCGTCTGAGTCCATTTCTCCTGCACACTCCTCAGCGGCTCCGTCCAATCCACTTACCCCTGCTCCGCCGTCGTCTAGTGACCCTCCTGGTCCTGCTCCCATCGAGCCCTTTGTTCGTGGCGGGCGTCTCCGCGCGCTCCCCTCTCGTTCCTCCGGTGTCGCCGCTCCATCCGTCCGTCCTGTCCAGTCCCACCCAGAGCAGTCTGTAAAGCTACCAACTGGCATGTACGCCTTGGGCCTGGCCACAGCAGTGGTCCATCCCAGCTCTGTCCTTGGGCAGACGCTGCTCAGGTCTGAGCACGAGCGCGCTCTTGAAGCCGTCATCCGCAATAGTGCCGCTGAGTGTCACACGACAGTTGCTGCTGCACTCTCGTCCGACCCGACTACTGTTCGTCAGGCACGCACTACGCCCGACTCCCAGCAATGGGAGGCTGCTATGCGGGATGAACTTCGAGCTCTTAGTGACCACGCCGTCTACGAGCTGGTCGATCTCCCACCCGGTCGCAAAGCCATCGATGCACGATGGGTCTTTACACGCAAGTACAAGCCCAATGGCGAGCTTGACAAGTATAAGGCACATCTCACCGCCAAGGGGTTCTCACAAGTCCATAGCGTTGAATTTGACGAGACGTTTGCCCCTGTCGGACGCTACACCACTGCTCGCGCCCTTCTGAGTCTTGTCACCCACCATGACTGGGAGCTCGAGCAGATGGATGTCAACAACGCATTTCTGCACGGTCACTTGGATGAGGAGATTTACATGGTGCAACCTCCAGGGTTCTCTGACGGCACTGACAGGGTGTGGATACTACGCAAGGCTCTCTATGGCCTGAAGCAGTCACCACGGTGTTGGAACCAGGAGATCACCTCTACCCTGGAAAAGGGTGGATACCGTCGTAGCACAGTGGATCCTTCTCTCTTTGTCGCTCCCAACTCTACACCATTTGTTGCAGTCCTCGTCTATGTGGACGACCTCCTCATTACATCACCAAGTCGGGAGGCAGTGTCGACTGTGAAGTCCCTGCTGCAGTCCACGTACAAGATGAAAGACTTGGGCCGAGCTCGAGTGTTTCTCGGCATGGAGCTTGAGCGTGATAGTACTCACCGTGTTCTTCATGTCCACCAGGCTGCATATGTCAGGAGCCTGGGGGAGAGCTTTGCCTCGCTCCTTGAGTCTGTGCCCGTAGCATCCACGCCGATGACGCCCGCCGGGCAGAGGTTGTTGAAAACACTGGATGTGTCCAGGCTGGGGGAGCCAGTAGATGTGACCGGCTACCTGCGCGTCATAGGGTCCTTGATGTACCTGGCCACTACCACACGAGCAGACGTCGCTTTCGCTGTGAACTTCCTTGCACAGTTCTCACAGTGCCCACGGGTGCGGCACATGGAGGCCGCGTTGCGTGTTGTTCGATATGCGCTTTCCACTGCACGAGTCTGTCTCTGTTACCGGGCACAGCCGTCCGTCGTTGTTGATGGCTACACTGACAGTGACTGGGCGCATGACACGGATGCACGCAGCCGCACCGGCTATGTCTTTCTCGTCGGTGGCACAGCTGTCTCCTGGAAGAGTGGTAAACAGGGTTGCGTCGCACGCAGTTCCAGTGAGGCAGAATATGTCGCCCTTGGTGCAGGCACTTGTGAAAG
>SZWC01015235.1:8518-52730 GCA_023375785.1 Penium margaritaceum
GTATGTGTGTGAGTACGTGTGTGTGTGTGTGTGTGTGTGTGTGTGTGTATGTGTGTGAGTACGTGTGTGTGTGTGTGTGTGTGTGTGTGTGTGTATGTGTGTGAGTACGTGTGTGTGTGTGTGTGTGTGTGTGTGTGTGTGTGTGTGTGTGTGTGTGTGTAGAGGGGATCAGCATTCGCACCTCTCAACCGTGACTGACATCCATTTCTATACTGTGTTAAGATGACTACAGCTAGGTGGAACAAGATAGTGATTTCTCACATGGTACTGATTGAGCAGGAGAACTTTTGACAGTCGAGCTTGCATACAACTGTGCATATTCCACCGCAACAAGTAAAATCATGTTTGAGGTGGTCCACAAAAAAACTTCCAGCCACACCAGGAGGACTTCAAATTCACAGCAATATTCCTGCCATTGTCATCCACCGACTGGATATCACCAAAGTTTGGGATGAAACACAACCGAACCTCACAAAGACATAACCAGTTATGAAACGAGAAATGGACATACATCACAAAAATGAAGAATTCAGCACCGGTTGTGTCCTACTCAGTTCAATGAGAGTCAAACATCGAGGGCAGGAATTTGTGAAGCTCAAGCCTTGGTTATTGGGGTCGTCGGAGATCAAGGGAATACAGCCCCTATCCTCGCTTGAAGTTTCCTGTTTGACAGCATGTCTACCTTGTCTTCCACATTAGCAAGCTCAAGCACTACTAGGATCCCAGCTAGAACTTCCCCGATAGAAACATCACACCTCTGCCTCCTGTTAAGGTGGATGGGGATACAGAGTACTGACTGAAGACATCTTTGGGCATCGACTTTGTGGGAGAAGGACCAAATATCTGGTCAGGTGGTATGGCTACGACGCCGCTCAAAATAGCTCGGAGCTGTATGACAACCTCTAAGACATCAATCATTTGATTGATGGCTACTACCGCCGTCATCGGTCTACGTTTTCTTACACAGCAAGACGTCGAGGCTACGGGGGTGGGGGAAAGTGTTATGTCCCAGATTGGACTTGGTACTCAGTTTAGGGACTCAGTTTGTTTGCAATCCACCAACTGTCATGGACGAACGCTGCATGGTGATGTTGTCAGATCAAGCTTGAGACTGAGAGTACATAGCCGACGGGGCCCGAGGTTGTAGGCTTTGGCTGATCGGGTCCTCTAGTTGGTGAGATCGGCCGGCGGGACTTTGTTCCTTCCTTGGGCATTTCTGTCATCACATTCATAGCCCACAGCATGATGACCTCAAGATTTGTACGCAGCGTGGGTGAGGACATTTTGGCCACCTATCCCGACCTCCGGTGTTCTCTTCCAGAGGATTCAGATAAATTTGGCCACTTTCCATAACATTCGACGGAACTATTACAAACTGTATTGATGCTTTGATATTGATCGCTCGACTTCTCAATGGCACTTGGACTTTGTAAAACCACGCCTCAATATTCCCAAAACCCTCCAACTTCTTCATGGATCTTCTTGAAGCAGCCACTCACGGGTGCGACTTTGCACGCGTTGCTTGGCTCGGGTGTTGAGGATCCAACATATGCCTAGTTGTGAATTTAGTCTCTTTTTTTATATTATGTTTTCTCAACTGACTTGACACTTTTCATTGAAGTAAACTTACTGCTTAAGACAGATTGTACATTTTCCCCAAATATGTGAATTGTCAACTGTCCACACCTCATCCCTGTGAACCATCTACATCCCGCTCAGCATAACACTTGGCATAAGAGCGTAGACATGCTGAAAGGGCAGACGACACATTAAGTACCAAAAAAAAACCTTGCACCAGTCTTCAGGGTATCTACAATATTCAGAGGCTTATAGAGCTCGCAATGACAATGGTGAATGGATAAAAGAAACCAGCGACGAGCAGCGGTAATCGGCAAATACTCCGGCAATGGAGGATCAGTGGCACACAAACAGTCACATTATCAAGACTAATCAGACAGCATGGGCAATTTTTTTGACAAATGGCACAACACCAATGAGCCCGACGGCCAACCCGGTGACGGAATCCTCAGGCTCAGAAATTCCTTCGCGCTCGTTGGTGCCCATTGAGATGACATCTAGCACAATAAGAGGCACCGGCCAGAAAGCATGCATTAATAAAGACTTGTACCAGAAGTTGTATTGACTTGAGAGCCTCAATATCCATCTATTCCAACAACTCAACAAGGCAATGGAGCTTTAGATTTCTTGTGCTCACAAAGCAGTTTTTGTTGAGAGTGATATCCAACTCTCAAGTGCACCCCAGATTCGCCCGGCACTCACTGAGCACTTTGATCCTATGAACAAAAGGGGACCAACAATCAGGATGTGGCTGAAGATTTTGGAGGTGTACTTCACTGTTTTTGGGGTCAATGAAAACAAAATGAGATTGACCTCATGGCCTTGCTTTTGCGTGGGACAACTTTAAGTTGGTGGTCTGACCAAAAGATCATCCAACGGCAGCAAGGGGCCAGCAGATCCCAATTAACAGCTCATGCGACTGCTATCACAATGTCAATCATATGTGTACTACCCCTTGAGAAGATACATCTAAGGTGGCATGACTCCCTTGCGCCACTAGAAACCTAGAGTTTGACGTACAATACATGCTCTAACGCCCGTGTAAGTGGTCTAGCATGGCAGAGTATACGCAGTGTTTGTGCTCAATCATCACCGGCAACGACCTCCCCCATCATGAATCCTTTGTCTACTATAAAAACGGCCTCAAGTAAGATATTTGACGAGAAAAAGCCATTTTTGGCATCCAAGATGACCTTTCGTGAATAATTTTAGTAGTTGACCGCATCAACAGCGTCGAAAAAAACACTCAGATGCAGGTATGCCACGATTGGTGATTCCAAAAACACAATCCTTGTCATGGAGAAGGATAGTTGCAGTCAATTGAAACCTTGCCTCTTATGGAGATTAACGCCATAGATTGATGCAATAAACGGCTGTACCGGACTTGCGAGAAGCCGGATCATATCTCATGTGACTGCCAAAGCCACATCAACAGGCCAAAAAAGGGGGCAAAGCTGCGGAGTAAATGTAAGGAGTCAAGGAACAACAAAGGGCAAGAGTAGATGGGGAGGCTCTTGTCCAGTCCAAAAAATCTGCACTGACCAATCGCCCATCTTAGCAAGTCATAGCACCGCCGACGCGGGTTCCTCAGAATGTAAAGTTTGATGAGGGGTATGAGGACAACCAACCGGTTTTTGTCTGCAGGTGCAATCAAGGGGTTGTATAACTTGCAGAATGATACCGGTACTAATGGACGGATGAGCTTCTTAGAGTTCTTTTTAGCAGTGAGATGGTTTGGAATCCAGGTTTGTAGACCAAGATAGGGGGGTTTGAAGGCAAGCAATCAATGGATAACTGTACATCCGTTGGCTCTACAAACCACCCCGATTGCAAATTGGAGATCTATATTACGTAGCGGTGTGGAGGAACTGCCCAGTCAACAACCACAAAATCATCCTTAGGTGAGATCTCCGATACCAGCACAATTTGTAGGTAGACTCAAATAGCGGATCGGTCTACGTCAGCATGAATGGAAAAGAATTACAACTGCCTCTGCTTGAGTGATCCACGAGGTAGAGACAGTACCGGAAATAAACAGAGGTGGAAGCAATAGAGGAAGTTGTAGTAATCACAAAGCGTCAATCCACATCTTTGGACGTGGCTAAGAGGTACCTGCAATACAGAGCTTAAGTGTGGCTAGTCCATGTGGAAACCAGGGAAGTAAAAGAAATTACAATCACCGAGGCAACCACATCGGCCTTGATACCTGAAATCTGTGCACCAGTCAGGAAGATTTTGCATCAATTGTTTAGAAATTCAAAGGGATTTCCCTGACCAATCATCCCAAGAGCTACCTCCACAGCAAAACATTGACCATCGGACAGACCTGAACCCGGGCAGCAGACCGACGATGAAATGGACCTATAGGATGAGCTATCACTAGCTCACCAAACTCGAGAACCAGTTGGACAAGATTCTTGGTCGACGGTTCATCAAACCTTCTACGTCACCCTCACGACATCTGTAAGTTTTGTGAAAATGAAAGCTAGGAAGTTGCGAATGTGCATGGATTAACAAGCGTTGAAAAAAAAACCATCAAGAACCTCTACTCTTTTCCGCGAGCAAATAAACATTTGGCTAACTTTGTTGGGCCCGAATTTAATGCAAAAATTGACTTAGGCAGTGGCTATCATCTGACTCGCGTACCTACGTAAAAAGGATAGCGTTTGGTACCAGGCACAGATAGTTCGAGTTCATGGTCATGCCGTTTGACGTCACAAACGCCCCTACAACGTTTGTGGCAAAGATGAACAATACGTGCCACCTGTATCTTAACGACTTTGTTGTCGTATATCTCAACGACATCCTGGTGTAAAGCCTTACCCCAGGGGAGCACAATGGACATCTCTCAAAAGTTCCCAAGAATTTACAAAGAGAGACATTTCTACAAATAAACTCTCAAAATGTGACCTTTTTTGCTGTTCGATAGAGTCATTAGGACACATCATCAGCGGCGGACAGATCACCATGAACGTAAATGGTGGAGGCATTTGCTGATTGGCGACGCCAACCAATGTTCGGGACGCCCAAGTATTTTTGGAATTCTGCAACTATTAACATCGATTCATAAAGGACTATGTGCGAATTTCAGTGTCTCTCTCCGATCTCACATGTAAAGCTACTGAGTGGAATTGAGGGCAAAACAAACAGGAATTGTTAGAATCTTCAAGGGATGCTTTGTCCTTGTCACCATCCTTACGATTGGCAGATTCGTCATGGCCACCGATGCATCCGATCAAGCCATTGAAGCATAAATCCTCCAAGACAACAGCAGTGCAGAATAGCAGGTTGAGTACGTCACAAAAAACACGCAAATCAGAACTCAGCTACGCGGTACGCAAAAAAGAAATACTCAAAGTTGTGCATATTGTCAAGACGTGGCGGTGCTGTTGTAGACTGGCAATGCATCATTTGCACTGACCATAACGCGCTAAAATATCTTATGGATGGGGTTCCTTGAGTCTAAATTCTATTACAATATCTAGTATCGACATGGAAAAACTAATCCGACGGATGCTTTAAGCCAGCAACTAGATGTGATGGCCAAAATCTGCACGGAACTCCTTAAAGAAGAGCCCTACCTTGAAAGGTTATTTGCAAAGGGGTACGAGGAGTTCGGCAGGCACAACAAAGCAAAGTTTAGGTCAACAACCCCTACTGACAACGGCAATTTACTCGCCAGGCTGTCGTACCATCAAACAAGCAATTACAGAGAACGCTATTGGAGGAATGCCACAACAACGGTCCAGGTGGACACTTCGGCGAGGACAAGATGCTAAAATTTCCAGCAAAGTACTGCTGACAAGATGCAAACCAACATGTCCGCTTTTCGAAAATCATGCAGCAGCTATCAGTGTTAAAAATCCCATTGCACGTGGCCACCAGGATTACCTCAACCTTTTCCAATTTTCAATGAGCCATGGGCTGACATCAGCATGGACATTGTGATGGGATTATCAGCCACCCTTGAAGGATATGACGCCATCTGCGTGGTAGTGGACCGATTTTCCAAAATGTTGCACTTCATCCCGACCAACATCACCGTACTTTTGAACAGTGTGGCTGTTCAAAAACCAGATCCTATGACTACACCGCATACCACGTACCATCATCAACAACAGAGAAGACTTTTTCACCAGACATTTTTGGTACAGATTGATAACATGTTTTGGCGAACAGATGCAACTATCAACGGCATTCAATCCTCAAACTGACGGGAAACCCGAGCAAACCAATCAGACGCTTGAACAACTTCTTCGCACATTATGTGGACTGTACAACACAAATTTCAGAGGCAAAATGCCGACTCTCGTACTCACATACAACTCCGTCACTCCCAACACTATGGGTAAAATTCTGTTTGAAGTGATCTCCGACAAAATTCCTGCAACACTGGTAGGATTAAAAAGTTATAGCAACATTCCCGCTGTCCATATCCACAGCAGGAATTTCTGTAGCGTTTGGGAGGAAACACAATGGACCCTTGCAAACACCTGAGCAGCTATGAAGCGAGCGGCCGACCGGCATCTCATTGATGAAGTGTACAGTGTGCATCTCACTGGCGACCGTGTCCTCCTCAGGTCGGCAAACATCAAACTCTGAGACAAAGACCTTGCAAAAATCAAACAACGCTTGTTGGGGCCATTTGAAATTAACCGGATGTAATCCCCTATCCTCGCCCAACTTCAAGTACCTGATAGCATGGCAATCCACCTTGTTGTCCACATCACCAAGCTAAAGCAGTCATGTGACCTCAATACAAAATTCTCTTGTAGAGCCATCCCACTTCCACCTCCTATTCAAGTGAATGAGGATACAAAGAACATGATTGAAGAAATCATCAGATATCAACGCCATGAGAAAAGGACCAAGTATCTGGTCAAGTGGCATGGCTATGACTCTGCACACAACAGCTGGGAGCCATACGACAACCTTTGAGAAGTCGATCACCTGATCTACTGCTACTATCGCTATCACCGGCCTGCGTCTGCTCATGTGTCGGAACCTTGTGGCCAAAAGGCGGTGAAGTGTAAAATCCCTGACCTACATGAGGCCCTAAACTCCATAATTGGGCATTTTTGTCATTGCATTTATGGCCCAAAGCATGACGACCACAGGATTTTTAGGCCGCTCAACCGAGAAAATTTTGGCCACGTTCCCTGTCCTCCAGTGTTCCGTTACAAAAGGTTTTGATAACTTCGACCACTTTCCACAATTGTCGACAGAAGTATCGCGAACTGTATCAATGCTTTGACATTGTTCAGCCAACTTCTCTACAGTGCTGGAATGTTTTAAAACGGCACCTCAAATTCCCAAAGTCCCCTCACTTCTCAGTCAAGTTTCTTGAAGTAGCCACTTGTGGCGCAACCTCGCACGTGTCACTTGGCTCGGATTCCAAGGACCCAACATATGCATCACTGTCAATATTGGAATTGTATACATGTCCTCTACTCACTCCACAAGTGTCACTAAAGTACACTTATTTCTAAATAAAAACTATCAATTTGTCCTAAATCTTTTAAACTGCCGAACTACCCACACATCATCCCCGTGAACCACCTACGTTCCGCTTAGTGTGAAAGGCTGAAGGGTTGGTCAAACATTGGAACAGGTCCCCTATTTCGAACCAAGGCTATGAGGTCAATGTTCCCCAAGATAATAAAGTTGATTGGTTCGTGTCCATAGAAACAGTTACGCCAACCGGAACGTAGGTGGTCCATAGGGATGAGGTGCAAGAAAACAGGTGACTGAAGAAATTGGGATAAATTGTAACGTGGCAGTGCCACGCCGACCAGTCAAAGGAGCCAAGTGGCTCAAGTGGGTTCACCTAGGACTGTGGGAGGTGAGATGGGATGCCTTGAGGGTCAGAGACCCTCAAGCACCGCGGTTTTGGCCTAGTCGACCAAGGATTCTGTCAAATTCACTACATTGGTACCAGAACTCCAGGGCTTGAATCCCACGCTGGGATTGCCGGAGATGCCGAGGCGGCTGTCACTCCTAGTGGGGGGAGTGTAGTGTGGCAGTGCCATGCCGACCGGTCGAAGGAGCCACGTGGCTCAAGCGCGGTCATCTGGGAATGTGGGCGGTGAGACGGGATGGCTTGAGGGTCAGAGACCCTCGAGCACAATGGTTTTGGCCTAGTTGGCCAAGGATTCCATCAAATCCACTACATAAATGGATGATTTGCATTAGGTAGGAAGTATACTATGCAAATGATCTAGTGCATTGAGCACACATACACAATGACGAGAATCATATACAATGATGAGAGGCATGATTTGGGCCCTTGGTGCTCAAGTCGAGCGATGCGTGCGGTGCCGTGCCATTAGCTGTTGCTTTGAGAAGCTTGCCAAGAATATCGAGACACAGTTTTGTAAAGTTAACCAAACAATATCACAACATGGATATGGATCATGATGCTTTTTTCTACCATTCTGTACAGTGGTCGAAGTTGTCGAAACCTTTTAGATTGGAACACCAGAGGTCAAGGTAGGTGGCCAAAATACCCTTGGCCGATCGGTGTAAAAAGCTCGAGGTTGACTCGCGGTGGGCCAGGAATGTAAGGACAAAAATGCTCACTCATAGAATACATGGACTCGTGTATGTAAGGGACGTAATACTTCCCTCCTTTTGGCCGCAACGTCTAGGTGTATTAGCAGTCGTACACCATCAATAACTGTTGTTGCCATCGATTACATGATCCACATCTTGAAGGTTGTCGTATGGCTCCCACCTATTGTACGCAACGTCCTTGCCATCCCATTTGACCAGATACTCGATCGTTTTCTCACAACGCTGATGTCTGAATATGTATTCAATCACATACTCCATACCCCCGTCCACATGAACAGGAGATGATGGTGCAGCATCTCTGCTAGAGAAGTTCATGCTGGGGTCCCGGTAGTGCTTGACCTTGTTGATGTGGAAGACAAGGTGGATTTCCATGCTTTCAGGTAGGCAAAGTTAGGTGACGACAAGCGTTCGTTTCCGATCAATCTCAATCCATCCCAACCAGCGGGATCTGAGCTTCACAAAGTCTTATTCTCAGAGTTTGATGTTTTCTTATTTGAGGACATAATTGCTAGTGCTGAACACATCATCATTACAATTTTGGTCAAGCACTTGCTTCGTACATGCTTGGGTTTTCACGAGGGTCTGTTGTGTTACCTCCCAAATGCCTGAGAAATCCATGTGGTAGAGATCGATCACGGAAATGTTGCTTTGGCTTTAAGGTCCTGCTAGTGTGGATTGAAGTTTACTGTAAACCAGATTGAATGGAAGTTTATCTGCTGTGGTGGAAAAGGTGGAGTTGTATGCAACTTTGGCAGTCAATAGTTTTTCTGCCCAATCGGTGTCATGCGGCATGCATTATGTGCAGAAAAAACTGGTCGAGTGTCTGATGGTTCCGCTCCATTTGCACGTCAGTTTGAGCATATAACTTCATTGACAACTGATCTGACTACCGTAACACGTCATCAACTTGCACTTAAAACAGCTAGTGATGTGGCCGTCACTGTCGTTGATGATGGAACGTGGAACACTGTGCAGTTGTACTGTCTAGTTTAGGAAAAACAATGTTGTTCCTTCTACAGTGATGGTGGCCGCTGTTGGGATGATGCATGACAGTGTAGAAAACCTGTCCACAACCACGATCGTATCCATCGGGAGTGGTGGGTAATTGCGTCACAAAATCCATGCTGATGTCAAAAAATGGCTTCATTGGAGCACGAAGTGGTTGGAGTAGACCGGGTGGCCTCGTGCAACAAGATTTTTTTTCTGTCAAGTGTCGCACCATTTGTAGAAGGCTAACACGTTGATCTTTATCCTGTCCCATCAGTAGTCTTTTGCCAGATTCTTGACCGTCTTGTCCTCGCCAAAGTGTTGACCTCGACCGGTGTTGTGGAATTCCTCCAAGACCATTCTCTGTGGCTCCTTGTTTTGTTGAACGATGACCTGGCAAATAAGTCACCTTTTCCAGTAGGGGTTGTAGAACCAAAACGTTTTTAATTGGTACCCACCAAACTCCTGGTAACCCTTCACAAACAATCCCGTGAGGTACAGGTCTCGTCCGATGAGCAACACATTGATCTCGGCCATCAAATCAGGTTGCCGACGTAGAGATTCTGACGGATAGGTTTTTCGTGGTAGCCACAAAAAACCATGTTGAAGGCAAAGTTAGCCTCGAGGTACTCCATCCAATGAGTTTACAGATGACTCAGATTTGGCTAAGTCTTGGTGATGGTCAGTTTGGACGATGCATCACCGGTATTCCAAGTAACATCACCATCTCTTCAACACGTGCATGAATGTAAACATTTATTTCTCATGCACTGCATAGTTGAGTTCCGGCCTGTGCAATTTTTGCGCCTTGTTATACGTGACCGATTGTTCTCCATTGCCGATTTCTTGGAGGAGAGCGGTTTTGATAGCTCAATCAGACGCTTTGATCGCCATGATGTAGTCTACCATATGAACTGCCAATCGTAGGATTGGCATCGAGGTCAAAGCGTTTCTAAAAAAAGTAAATGATTGTCGTTTGTTGTCCCCCCAGTCCCACTTGGTGATTTCTTGGTGAAATCAGAGGGACTGAAACTCGAGCATAGTCCTTATCAAATCAACATTAGTCGTTGTACAAGCCCAAAAATTATTGGGCATCCCGGACATATTTAGGTGTTGGCCAATCATCAACTGCCTCCACCATTTTTGGATTCATGGTGATCCATCTGCCGCTGATGATGTGGACCTAGAACTCAATTGGACGGTGGCAAAAGTCTCACTTTAAGAGTTTCTCAAAAAAATCTCTTTGTTAAATTTGAGAACTTTCTAAAGGTTCCATTGAGCTTCTCTGGGGCGCGGATGTATAGTAGGATGTCATCGAAATACACGCCAATGAACTCATCAATTTATAGGTAAAAAGTATTGTTAATAGCCACCAGAAAGGTTACAGGGCGTTATAGTGCCAAATTTTGAGTCACAAGGCATAATTTTGAACTCAAAGTGCCTATATCTAGTGTAGAATGTTGTCTTCTCAACTTCCTTATCAGATATACAAGTCCGATGATAGCCACCATGTAGGGCAGATTTTCTCTTCATTCGGGCCCTATGGAGTTGGTCAAAAACATCGTCTGCTTGCAAAAGAGGGTATCAATTCTTGATAATGATGTCATTGAATGTTTGTTAGTCTACGCACATTTGCATCTTGCTTGTTATCTTTTTCACACAAATTATAGATGCCACGTACGGTGATGTGGAAGGTCTGATGAACCTATGACCGAGCATCTTGTCGAGTTACTTCTTGAGTTTGCTGAGCTCATGATCACTCATCTAGTTGGTCCCCTTCACCATCGGTCTCCTACTCAGCTTCAGGTCTATCTAATGGTAGATGTTGTGCTACGAAGGTGACTCTCAAGGAATTTTGCTGGGAAAATCCCCTTGGAATTCCTTGATGAGTCATGCAAACTCCTCGAGCACTGGTGTGAACTTATAAAGGCATTAAGGCCGATGTGGACGTCTTGGTCGCTACCATTTCTTTTGCTTCCCTTGTCTCCACATGGACTAGCCACGCTTGATCTCCGCATTGAAGATACCTTTGGTGACGTCCTAAGATATCAGTTGATGTTTTGTGACTACCGCAACTTCCTTTGATTCTTCCACCTCTGTTGCTTCTTGTAACTGTCGCTACGTCGTGGGTTGCTTGACCACAGGCAAATGTTGTTCTGTCTCAGCAATGCTGACGATGACTTATCCGCTGCTCTAGGCCACCTACGAATGTGCCAGTACATTGAATCTCGCCCAAGGATGATTTCATGGTCTCTCACTGGGCAAGTTCTCCTGACCGTCATGTCATGTAGCTCTGATTTGTAGTAAAATAGGTTTGCAAAGTTGACATATCCACATGCATCCGTTGATTGTTTTCCCTTAAATCACTCCCAGTTTGGTCTACAAGTCTAGCATCTAAACCATGTCCTTGTTAACAAAACTATGAGAAGCTCCTCGGTCAAACAGTGCTGGTACCCTTATGCAAATTTGCAACCCTCGGTTATACTTGCAACACTATCACCGGTTGGTCGTCCTCATACTCCTCGTCGAACTTTGTGATCTTAGGAACCCTTGTCAGTGGTGATGTGAGCCGCTCAGATGGGCAATCAGCCGGTGCAGCATTTTCTAACTTGATAGGAGCCTCGTTGTGTACTCATGTCCTTTCCCATTTTTTGACTCCACATTTCTTCTTTGTGGTTTCCTCCATTTTTGGTCTACTGATGTTGTTTCCAGTAGTAGTATGATATGTGACCCGTCTTTTTGCAAGTCCTATGCAGCTATTAATCACGTTGATCGCATTGATCAATGACGTCAATCTCCATCGGAGACGAGGTTTCCGTTGCTTGTGAATTTTCTCCGCCCTCAAAAGGATTGTGGCTTTGGGTTCACTAGCCACTCGATTCTTGCATCCGAGAGTTCTAGTTGGCACTGTCGATGCAATCGACTATTGTGATCATTCTTGGAAGGTCATCTTGTATGCTAAAAACTTCAATGGCTCCCCAAATGCCTCGCTTGAGGCCGTCATGGTAGAAACGAAGTTCTTTGGGGGTGACGTTGTTACCGGTGATGATTTTATGGAAACATCACGTCTACTATGCCACGTTAGACTACTTAAGTAGACATTGGAGCCTGTACTATGTTTGAGACTTCTTGTTCAGCTTCTGAACGGGAGTGAGGGTAGCACGCGCAATGTCCCTCCACGTCTACTCAAGGGGTATAACGCCCGTGGTCGGCAATGTAAGAGGGGTCGCATGAGCCGTGGATCTAGCTCCGCCAGTCTCTTGCTGCCTGAGGATGATCTTTAGATTGGATCACCAAATTAAAGCCGTGCCATACAAAAGAGGGGCCCTTAGATGTGCTTTGTTTTTGTCGTTGTTGACCATAGTAGTGGTGAAGTGCACCTCCAAAATCGTCAGCCACATCTGAAATGTCCGTATCTTTGATTTCACAAGCTCCGACAGCTTGGGAAGTGCCGGTCAAATAAGGGGTTTACTTGAGGGATGGAGATTTCTCTTGGTGAGCATTCCTTCACATACACGGGAAATCCGAACATCCTCCATCATCACATTGAGTTGTTGGAGCAAATGGATATTAAGGCGCTCTAATCCCAACACCCTCTGATTCAGGTCTTGATTGATTTGAGCCTGTCAGTTGATACCTCCCATTGCGCCAGGTGTCGATCCAACTGGCAATGACAAAGGCAAAGGATTTGCCAAGCTTGAGGGTTTTGTCACCAGGTTAGACGACAGGTTTGTCAGTGTTATGCCATTCATCGCAAAAGCTGCGATTGCTATCTTGTTTTCCCGGAGAGCGTCGGTGTTCGTGTGCTGCTAATCCTCCATCACCGGAGTATTCACCGGTGATAGCTGCTTGCCACCGGTTGCGTTCGCTCTGTTCATCGTTGTCACCGCTAAGATTTTTTTCTTTTAAACAATGGAGATGTGGTGAATACTTGTACGAGGTTGTCGCCACGTAGTTAATGTGTCGGTTGCCCCTCCCACCCCGCGGCCCTTTGATACCAAGTGTTGCGAAAAGCGGAACGTAGGTAGTTCCATGGATGAGGTGCGGGACAGAAAATGATCAAACATATACATGCAAATGTCAAGTTGGGCATAGCCGGGGTTGTCGGGTCGTTTGTCGTGTGATGCGTGCGGAGTCGCGTCGTGAGTGGTCGGCTTTGAGAAGGCCCGCTGAGAAGTCGGAGGTCTTCGAGAATTAACAGTGAAGATGCGAGATGCATCTTTCTAAATCTGGACTCGTCTCGATGCGTCGAGAAGTCGACCAAAGGGTCATGACACTTCTGATCGTAGGTTCAAGAGAGTGGTCGAAGCTGTCGGAAGGTTCGGGAAAATCCACTGAGGGCGGGGCAGTTGGCCAGTTTGTCCTCGACTGTCAGAGTGAGTATCGCGGTTCTTGCGGCACGATGGGCTGTTTGTGCAATAACAAAAATGCCCACTCGGGAAGATTAGGGACTCGTGTATGTCTGGTATGTAATGCTTCCTCCCCTTTTAGCCGCGATGTCCTGGCGCACGTACAGATGTGGCCCAGAAACGGCGGTGGTAGCTGTCAATGAGATGATCAACATCTCGGAGGTTGTCATAGGGTTCCAAGCTGTCATGCGCGGTGTCGTAGCCATGCCACTTGAAGAGCTATTCAGTCGTCTTGCCTTGTCATCAGTGGCTGAGGATGTCCTCGATGACATACTCCATGTCTTCGTCCACCTATACGGGAGGCGGAAGATGGAAATCTCTATCAAGGAATTTCTCTCTGAGGTCTCGATAGTGCTTGAGTGTGCTGACATGGAATACATGATGAACTTGCATAGTATCAGGGAGTTTGAGTCGCGCAACCACAGGGTTTGAAAGCGCTCGATCTCAAACGGTCTCAACCAACGGGTTTTTAGTTTCAAACAGTTGGATCCTCGGAGCTTGATGTTCGCCAAGCTCAGGAGGAAACGATCGCCAGTGGCGAAGACGTGGTCGTTACGATGTCAATCAGCTACTTGCTTCATCATTGCTTGTGTCTTTGTGAGAGTGTACAGTGTTTCCTCCCACATAGTGATGATTTCACAATGTTAAACTTCGACTGCTAGGATGTTGCTGCGACTTTGTAGTCCGGCTGGTGTGACGGGAAGTTTTCCATACACCACTTCAAATGGATTTTTACCTGTTCCGGTGGAGACTGCTGAATTGTATGCGATCTTGGAGGTCAGGGGTTTTTGTGCGCAATCCGTTCCATGAGGTTTGCATAGTGTTCCGAGGAGTATTTCAAGCTTCTGATTTGTCTGCTCCGTTTGACCATCTATTTTATGATGAAACGCCGTTGAAAGTTGAATTTTGCTACCGTAGCGAGTCACCGGTTCGTGCCAAAAAACGGCCAGTGAATCGACCGTCTCTGTTGCTCATGGTGGTTCTCGGTATGTTGTGTAGCCGCAAAATGTTGTTTTGAAATAGCTATACTGTTCCCTCGGCGATGACGATGGTCGTTGTCAGGATGAAGTGGGAAACTTTGGGAAACCTGTCAACAACCACGTGGATTGCGTCATATCCCTCGGGTGTGACTGGTAATCCCATGACGAAGTCCATGGAGATGTCTACCCATGGTTCCATCGGAACAGGGAGCATTTGTAGAATTCCCGGTGGCCTTATGTGAAGAAATTTTTGTTGCTGACATGTGTCGCGGGTCTTGCACAAGTTGGCCACATCGGATTGCATCTTGTCCCACCAATAGTTTTTCGCCTGCTCCTTCAGCGTCTTGTCCTCTCCAAAGTGTCCACCTGGACCGATGTCGTGGCATTCTTTAAGTAGCATACGGTGAAGTTCGTCGTTAGGGGAATGACCACTTGGCAATTAAACATCGTCGCCAGTAGGGTGCGTCAGACCAGAACTTGGTTTTATCATATTAGCTGTGCTGGTCGTAGCCTCGTACGAACAGTTGCTTGATGTGCGGGTCTCGCTGCAGCTATAGGGTTTCCACATCGGCCATTAAATCTGGTCGGCGGCTGAGTGCTTCCGCCGGATCGGTTTTGCCTGGCCTGTACTCGATGTTGTAGTCGAACCGGGACTCAAGGAACTCCATCCATTGGGTTTGACATCGGTTGAGATTCCGCTGCGTCTTCAAACATTTTAACGCATGGCGGTCGGTGCGCACTATGCATCGGCGAGACTTCTGGTCTCGTCGCCACGTTTTGAACGCATGCATGATCGCCAGCATCTCCTTCTCATGGGCCGCGTGGTTGAGTTCCGGTCCTCGCAATTTTTGGGACATTTAGGCAACCGGTTGTTTGCCGTTGTCATGGTCTTGTAGAAGAATCTTGCCAATGGCTCGGTCTGATGCATCCCAAGCCATGACGTAGTCAATCGTTGGATCGGCTATTTGTAGGGTTGGCGCCAAGGTCAGAGTGTTCCGCAAAGCGGTGGATGCTACTTGTTTGTTGTCTCCCCACCGCCACTTGTTTTCTGTTTGAGTGGGGTCGGAGAGAGGCGCAGACACTCGGGTGTAGTCCTGTACAAATTGCCAATAGTAACTACAGAACTTGAGAAAAACCTCAATCTCTCAAATGTTGGTCAGCGTTGGCCAATCAACGACTGCTACCGCTTTTTTCGGATCCATGGTGATTCGCCCGCCGTTGATGACATGACCCAACAATCGACCAAACGATGAGCAAAGTCGCATTTGGAGAGTTTTCCAATTTTTTTTCTCTATTTGTAAAACTTTGAGAACTTGTCAAAGATGTCCATTGTGCACCTCCAGAGTCCGGCTGTACACCAGAATGTCATTGAGGTGTATCACAACAAAATCGTCAAGGTACGGACGGAAAATGGTGTTCATTACAACCATTTATGTTGCCGGGGCACTCGCAAGTCCAAACGGCATAACCGTGAACTCAAAGTGCCCGTAGCGAGTTCAGAATGCTGTCTTCTCAATGTCGACGTCTGTCACGCAAGTCCATTTTGGTGAAAATTTGAGCCCCTCAAAGTTGGTCGAAAAGTTCATGAGCTCATGGAAGAGGGTAGCGGTTCTTGATTGTCGCATTGTTTAGCGCCTGATAATCCATATACATCTGCATCTCGCCAGTTTTCTTTTTCACATATAATACTAGTGCGGCATAGGGTGTCATGCATGGGTGGATGAACCCCTAACAAAGCATCACGTTGAGCTGCTTTTCCACCTCGATCAGCTTGTGATCACTCATCCGATAGGCCTCGCGGACGGTAGGGCCCGGCTTCAGTTCGATGTGATGGTCAATGTCTCGCTGAGGAAAGAAAGTCTTTGGGATTTCCTTGGGGAAGACGTTTGCAAACTCCTCGATGAGTGGTGCAAACTCTTTGGGTACCATCCCGAACTTTGTCGGGGCTGATGAGGTTGATGAGGCCGATGATGAGTCAGCTGCTACCACTTTCGCTTCTCCCATTGTGCCCGTATGAGCCACGCACGAGTTACTCACCATATACAGTGCTTGGCCATTTTGACCGGCATGGCCTGCACCAATCATCGCTTTTCGGCTTCCACGGCTTCCTCTGCTCCTTCCACCTCTACTACTTCTACTGTCGGCTTCCGTCCAGTATGCAGAGTTTTTTTTTGTCGCCATCAATGTCCACGTAGACGTTGTCGCTTTTCCATTCGTCCTACTAATTTTGCCGGTACATGAAATCTCGTCCGAGGATGATTTTGTGATCGCTCATGGGACAAGACCTCCAGACCGTTACATCCCATAGATTTCCTAATTGTAGTCGTAGTAGTTCTTGTAGTCTTTGTATGTGTACTTTCCTACTGAAGATTTTTCCTTGAAACACCCCTAGTTCGGTCCGGAGACGAAGCTTGAAAACCATGTTATTGCTTTCGAAGTTGTGCGAAGCTCCTCCATCCAATAGTGCCGATACCCTTCTGCGACTTCTGCATCCTCGAGACTGGACTTTTAGCAGTGTCACTGGTTGGTCCTCCTCGTACCCCTCGTTGAACTTTACGATCTCATAAACCCTCTACAATGATGTGGGCAGTTAAGATGGGTGATCATATTGCGTAGATCGCTCCTCACGGACAAGAATTGTGCCTTTTGCTACTTCCCTTGGTCATTTCACGACTCATTTGTTTGCGACTTCCCCCCCTCTTTTTGGCCTACTCCTTACTTCAACAATTGCGAGTGATGTGCTCGACTTTTTCGTAGTTGTAGCAGGTTTGCTTATCTCTCTGGTCAACGGTGTCCATTTCCACCGGAGTTGAGGAGTTCGTCAAATGGTTTTTTTCCATTTCACAATGATTGTGGTTTGGAGGTTGCCAGCCGTAGGATTCCTAGATCCGAGTGTTGTAGTCGGTGCAGTCGATCCTTTCTACTACTGCCATCATCCGTAGCAAGTCGTTCTGGATTACTCGTCGGTGGACTACTCACATTGACGATGGAGCTCCAACCGTGCGTGAGACTTCTCTTTCAATCATCCAAAGCATACAAGCATCGCGCAAAAAAGCCATTCCAGTCAGATGGTGGCGTCGGCACATCTTGCCACTCAGGATTGATTTTCTCCAAGGGTAGAACGCCTGCGGTCAATCATGTGAGACGGGCACCGTGGGCCATTTATGATGCTTTGTCGGTCTCCTGCTGCCGTTGGATGGTCTTCAGATCAAACCACCAACTTAACGTCGTGTCATGCAAAAGCGCAGCCACAAGGTCGATTTTCTTTTCATCTTCATTGACCCCAACAACATTTAAGTACACCTCAAAACTCGTAAGCCACATCTGAACCATTGGTCTCTTTGAGTTGGCTGGATTGAATAGTTCTTGTGAAACCGGAAACTTTTTGAGTTCGCTCGAGAGCTGGGAATTTCTCTCGTCAAGCTTGGCTTCACGCGTGCTTGCGTTGCGAAGAGCCTCCACCACGACTTTGAGTTGTTGGAGCTGAAAAGACGCGTGGAAGCTTCCTAGCGATACAGTCGCCGACTAGGCATCAGTGCTTGGTCAGACGGTGACGACAATCACAAGTCGTGCACACAATGGCAATGGTCTGGCTAGGAGACACAAGGCAAAGTGTCAGAATGCTTCAATAGCATTTGCAGAGAGATATGACAAATGACAGGTCCATGGCATAAGTACCTGCCGCGGCGCACGGCGGGTGTCACACGCGGCAGTGCAAGATCTGTCCTAAAACTAGCCCAAANGGAGCTGAAAAGACGCGTGGAAGCTTCCTAGCGATACAGTCGCCGACTAGGCATCAGTGCTTGGTCAGACGGTGACGACAATCACAAGTCGTGCACACAATGGCAATGGTCTGGCTAGGAGACACAAGGCAAAGTGTCAGAATGCTTCAATAGCATTTGCAGAGAGATATGACAAATGACAGGTCCATGGCATAAGTACCTGCCGCGGCGCACGGCGGGTGTCACACGCGGCAGTGCAAGATCTGTCCTAAAACTAGCCCAAAGTCATTGTTTTTGCCGGAACTCTGTGCAGACATAGTGCAGAACGCTACGCTGTCTGAACCTAGACGTACAGAATCAAAAGCCAGACGCTACGACGGGTCACATGCATGCATCCGGCATCAAACGGTTGATACACAATGCATAAAAATGCAAATCGGGCCCACGGCCAGTCCACCGATAAACTCCTGCGTGCTGCAGAAAAACTGCAGGAGGTCCCGGGCAGCGTCCAGAGCTGTGGAACGGGCGTCGATCAGCTCCAGGCTGGTAGTCCGCCACCACATGACACACCAGTGCCACCAGGGTCCACATTAGGGATCTGCACAAGCATGGACAAGACCGAGTGGTCATAGTAAACTGTATAGGTCGACAGGAACATCACAAATCACAACACTCCCCCATGACCCGATGGTACGCATCTCCATACGCGTGCAGTACTGAGACGAGTACAACAATTGGTGCAACGAAAAATGTGACACAGACACAATCACACCCCACACATGGGGTGTGATTGTGATTGTGCTTGATTAGGCAAGGGGCAAAGTCCAACAGAACAAATGGCCACCACGAACTTTCCATGTGCTAGTGCCTTCGTCAAGAAGTCAGCACGATGCATGTCAGTGCCAACCCAAATGACAGAGATCACGTGTCGCTCCACCAGATCACGCACAAAGTGATGCTCAACCGCAATGTGCTTTGTGCAAGCATGGAAGACACCAAAGTTCTCTGCAATGGCAAGAGCACTCTGGTTGTCGTAATGAAGCACAATGGCGAGTACTGAATGGCTAAGCTCAAGAAACAGGTGCTGCAGCCATACCACCTCAACAACCCCTACACCTAGAGCAAGGTACTCTGCCTCTAATGAGCTACGTGCAATGCAGCCCATCTTCCCGCTGCACCAGAACAAAGCGGTACCACCGAGCAGGAACACGTAACCTGTGCGACCGCGTCCAATTGGGCTCTAGGCCCAGTCGTTGTCGTTGTAGCCATCAAGGGCCACTGAACATTGCCGGCAAAAGCAGAGTCCGAGGTACGGTGTGGAGACCACGTACCGCACCACTCGCACAACCGTGTGAAAGGCTCTAGCATTTGGAGCCTACAAAAACTAGGCAAGGAGGTTGACGGCAAATGCGATGTCAGGATGTGTGGTAGTGGCCAGGTACATCAGACACCCGATGAGACGGAGGTACAGGATCACATCCACTGTCTCCCCCAGCTATGTGGGATCGTCCACCTTCAAGGCATCTTGCCCGTCAGGCATGAGAGGTGTAGAAGCCGTGGGCACTACGCCAAGAAGGTCGCTGAAGCGCTCCCCCACAACACATGCGTATCGAGCCTAATGTAGTAGTAGAGTACGACGTCTGCGGTCTCGCATAATCTTCTTGCCAAGGCACACCATTGCAGGACCAAGGTCCTTCATCCTGTAGCCAATCTAGAGGATAGCCTTGGCCTCCTTCACGGCCTCCAGTGAAGGAGACGCGATTAGAAGGTTGTCGAAATAGTCCAGGATGGCGGTGAATCGCTCAGGTGTCTGTCGGATAAAGAGAGAGGGATCTGCCTTGCTCTGTACATATCTCGCATGAGTGAGGGTGCCAGTGATCTTCTAGTTCCAACACCGAGGAGACTGCTTGAGGCCGTAGAAGGACTTGCGCAAGCGCCAGACATCATCACCGTCCTCAGAGCTGGGTGGCTAAGCCACGTAAATCTCCTCATCGAAAGAGCCATGGAAGAAATAATTGTTCACATCCATCTGGTGCAGTTCCCAGTCATGCTTAGTCACTACACCGAACAGAGCTTGAGCTGAGGTCATGCGGCCGACAGGGGAAAAGGTGTCAGTGTAATCGATGCCCTCAATCTGAGAGTACCCTTTGACGACCAAGCGAGTCTTGTGGCATTCCTGTGAGCCATTTGGCTTCACTTTCTTACGAAAGACCCACTTGACCTAATTAGCCTTCCTCCGAGGTGGAAGGTTGAGTAGCTCGTAAACTCCATGCTCTCGGATGGTGCAAAGCTAATCCTCGCAGGTAGCAGCCAAGCGTCATCATCCTATGACAAGAGATTATCCCTCAGTGTGCCCGGGTCAGGTGCCATAAAGGGAGAGCTCGGCGTGGCAAGAGCGCACGCCTCAGTGCTTGGTCTGACGACCACAAGATCGGCTGCTGCATCACAAGCGGCATGAAACTCGCAAGTGACCAGGTCGTGCCCTACGGGACACACGGGATGTACCTCTGTGTGCTCAGTGTGGACACTCAGGCCTAGGGCCTTTGTGCGAGGATCACCACTCGCGATGCTCTGAGCAGAGCGCCTGGTTGCGAGACCAGACACTCGCTAAGCTCTGGAGTCCAATGGTCGAAGACGACTGCCAGGCTCACGGGAGTAACGTGGGCTCAAGGGGCGCACCTCAGGCCCAGGAACGGGCAAAATTGTAGTTGGGGAGGGCTAAGGCAAGGGAGCTGGTGATGCCGTGCAAGGAGATGGGGGTGTGGGCAACACGGGACTCGGTGTGACAGTAGGAGCAGGTGAGGCATGTCCATGCATAGAGGCAGGACTGCCGGCAGATACAGGTACGTTCACAGTAGTTCGCACAGGTACAGAATCATGGGTACCTGTGGGGTGCGAGGGGACAAGGGTAGAATCCGGCGGTGCTGGAGAGGTCTCTGGACTGACAGCGATGATTGTTGGGTCATCAAGAGCCGGAGAAGTGGAGGTAGCTCGAATAGACACACCAGCCAAGCGAGAGGTGCTCGCAGGCGCAGACTCCCTCATCCGTCAAGAAACCTCACACGTGGGAACGTGTGTGACGGACAGCGACAGATCACGGTAGGTGAGGGACTCAAAGAAGAGCACGTCACGAGACTCAACAATGCGACAATGCACAGGGTCCCAAAAACGCCATGCCTTTGACCACGGGGAGATGCCGAGGAAGGGACACAAGCGACCCCACGGTGAGACCTTGGACCCCTGCTAGTTGTCGGTGGACCACACACAAGCCAAGGATCCCCAGACACAAGCGAGGTGCAAGTCAGCACGGTGGCCAAACCAGAGCTCATACGGTGTGACGTGGTCCGGAAGAGGACCATGCAGGAGGCGGTTCCAGACCCAAGTCATGTAGGCAAAGCCTTCAAAAGCAAAGGACTCCGGAAGACCGCACTCATACTGCATAGCGCGAACTGCATCCTCCATGATGGGACTCCAGCACTCAGAAATACCATTCTGCTGAGGAGTAGCAGGAGCGGAGACCTGGTAAAAAATCCCGTGCTCCGCGAAGAAGCTGTCTATCTCACCAAGAAACTCGCCGCCGTGATCCAAGCGGAAGGTGTGCAGTGTGTGGCGGGAACCACGAGAGCATCGTCACACTTCTAGCACAGGCTGTAGACCCACCGCATCTGGGTGAAGTCATCAGTGAGGGTCAGGACGTATCGACCCCGATCGGATAGAGACTCGACACGTAGGGAACCAAGAAGGTCCGAATGGACTAACTCGAGAGAGCGAAGTGCATGTGAACAAGAGTCAGGGTAGGTGCAATGATGCATCTTACCCTAAGCAAAGAAAAGACAGTTGGTCTTGGACGACTTCTTGAAAGAAGCCGCGTCAAGACCGAGAGCTTCGACACTGTTTGGAGCCTACATGATACAAGTGGCGATGAAGCAATCGCTCGTGCTCAGGAGACGGAACACCAGTGACAAAAACACAAGCGGAAGAGGAAGGGGAGCAAGGATTAGAAGTCCAAGAGACACGATACAGGTCATCCACAACAGAGGCACAAAGAACAATTCTACGAGTATCAATGGCAGACATAGTCGCGGACTGTGCAGTGTGCTCCACAGAGAGTCCCATCAGTGTGCAAGCACGTACAGAAAGAAAACTGAGCTCAAGATCAAGCACAAACAGCACCTTGAAAAGATACATGGGGCCAGACAGACCATTGAAACATACAACCCCAACACCTTGGACTGGCAAGGAGAGACCAGAGCCTATGCGGACTTAACGAACAGACACAAGAGGGCCAAGAACACGACGACAACTAATCATTTGATGAGTGGCACCGGAGTCGATGATCTAAGTGCCACTGGAATCACGACTAGATGAAGTCACTGTACAATGGGCAATGGAACACTCGGCCTCAGACGGACATTGGGTAGCATGTGGGGAGAAACGACTAAGGGCACAAAGGTGATACTCATGAATCCAATCCGTACAGTCTGGCCCATCATCATCACATGCTGATTGTGCCGCCCCACACGAGTCATCCCGAGCCACAAGAACAGACGAACAGATTGTCTGTGAACCACCTAGCTGTGACAACACACTCGCACCTCCCTGAAAGCGAAGTGCCAGAAGGTGTCGGAGCTCGGTGATGGTGCCCTCACGTGGGTGTGGGTCGCGGCTGGTCGCCGGTGGTGAGGCGGGAACTACTACGGTCTTGGTAGCCGCGCGCCCGGAGGATGTGCTACTCGAAGTAGACCGTAGTGTGTGCTCAGCCTGGAGCCCGCGAGTAATCAGCACCCAATCGAGGGGCTGCTGGCACTTGGTGTAGCAATGGGCGCCTCCAAAGTTGTAGAAGTGAACAGAGCGTCCAATGCTACTGCCTGATGACGGCTTCTACTGCGACTACTGCTGGCTCGAGCCGCACCTCCATTGTCCCTTCTTCCCCTGTGCTTCTCCCGCGACACCCTATGTCTGAGTCAGTGTAATCGGGGTGGAAGGGGAGGAGAAGGACGTGACAGAGGATGGAGAAGGATTCTGGAGGAGGTGTGTCGGTAGTGATGCAATGACTGCGGAAGCAATGGTGCTCTCCTGATGAGCCACGGCTGCCTCATGGGCGGAATTCACCTGGAGGAAGAGCTGGTGTAGCCATAGAAGAAGCTGTAGTGAAGCCAAAAAAGGCTCGAGCACGGCGTTGCTGTACCTCGTGAAGATGTTTGTGTGCTCAAGGCGAACCCCGAGCATGATTGTGCGAAGCGCCCACAGTTGTGTACCTCCTGAGGTCCCAAGGCACGTGTAAATGCGCATGGCGTGTCGCCAGTAGCCGGCTGTAGGCTCGGCAGGCCCATGGCAAAGGGAGTGAAAGGCACGGATGTGTGCAGCGCAGGTGGCGTGCATCTCTACAGCAAGCAGGGACAATACTAGGTTCCAACCCCCACGTGGATCAGCGCTGGTGCTTGTGCCCGCCTCACCAAGGAACTAGCGGAAGTCGACGAAGGTCTTGCGCGGCATGGCGTAGAGAAGCCCGCGCATCGCCCTAGTCGTTGGCAGCACCTGAGCTCGGTCCGTAGTCTGATTTGGAGTGTGTTAGTAGGATCACACACCCTCTGAAGTGGCCCAGACCTGAAAGAGGATCTCCCAGCAGTCAAATCCGTCCTTGCTGAATACTGTGGGAGCGGCGTCTCGAAGTCCTTGGGTTGCCACTCCGTAGGGAGAGCAACCAAAGGNTTGCGCGGCATGGCGTAGAGAAGCCCGCGCATCGCCCTAGTCGTTGGCAGCACCTGAGCTCGGTCCGTAGTCTGATTTGGAGTGTGTTAGTAGGATCACACACCCTCTGAAGTGGCCCAGACCTGAAAGAGGATCTCCCAGCAGTCAAATCCGTCCTTGCTGAATACTGTGGGAGCGGCGTCTCGAAGTCCTTGGGTTGCCACTCCGTAGGGAGAGCAACCAAAGGTTGGGAAGGACAAGGGATGGGAAAGATGCCGGGAACAAGGAAGTCGTTGGGGTGGAGGTAAGGGCCGATCGAAACTTGGGAAAGCGGGATGTGTGTGGGGACCGAGAGCTCGTCTGAAGCTCGTGGAGACGCTCCTAAAGCACACAAATCTCGCGCTCAGGGGAGTCGCCCTCCATGCCTGGCATGTCTGGATCCTCGTCCCAAAGATCAAGAGGTGGCGGGTTGGCTCCTGCTCCTGTCTTCGGTGCTCGAGCTGACTACTGTGTAGAGGGTGCAACCCCGGCTGCTCCCTCAGAAGACTGTCATGGAGTCGTGGAATGTCCTCGAAGAAGCTTGGTGAGTGTACAGATGGCGGCAGTCTGCTCCCGCTGTAGGCGAAGCATCTCGTCCTGCTGGCTCCGCAGGTCCTCAATAGCCTGCAAACATGGGCTCATGACCCCTAAGGAGGAAGAAGAGGGATCTAGTACCCTTGTTTCCTTATCGCCGGACAGAGCCATGGCGCCGCTCACTATGGGCTGACACATCAACGTGGTCGTATTGTAGAAACGTGACCGTCTCTCAAGGAGTTGAAACGCTAGCAATTTTTGACCCTCCGACCAAACATTTCACTAAGGCAAGTGCTGACGTCAGTAGGAAGTTGCTGATGTCAGCATGACGTGATGACGTCAGCAAGGGAAAATGCTGATGTCAGCTTGCCTTTCCTCCCTTTTTTTATTTGTTCAACCTTTGCGGTTGTTGCACGAGCAAGCGGCCGCTCCGCAACAGCCGAGCGAAAGCTGAGCGGAAGCCGCTTTGTAGCTTCCGCTAAGCTACTGCTACTGCTACGGCTTCAGCTCCAACAGCAGCTTTGCGGCTGCATGCGGGGCATCCGCCAGGTGGCTGTGTGCGTGGCCGTGGCAGCAGCTACGTGTTGTTGCTTTTGCATGCTGCGGCTGCTGCACGCTGCTGCCGTCGTCGCACGCTACTACCGCTGCTGCTGCTACGCTACTACTGTCGCCTCTACTAGTGCCACTACTGCCGCGCTACTACTGTGCCACTACCACCGCTGTTGCTGCCGTTACTGTTGCACTAGTGCTATGCTGCTGCTACTGATGTGCTACTGCCATCACGCGCTGTTCCTGCCGCAGCGTGTTGCTACCGCCGCTGCTGCCGCCCTGCTGCTCCTGCTGCTACTGAGTGCTAATGTCGGCAGCTGCTAGCAACTGCGGTCTAGTGCAGCTGTCTCCTGATGTCGTTAGTAGCTGCTGCTAATGCAATCTCACGTGGTGATGGTGAGCGAAGTCGATGGAGATCCGCTGTCATCATCGATAGGTCCTTGTCGATCTGCAACAGCGGTGACTCTCACTGCTGGTGCTCTGATGCATCTCTGCTGCCCAGCTTGGTGAGAGCTATCACACTGCTCTGATACCATGAGAAGATGTGTGGAAGCTTCCTAGCGACACGACCACCGACTAGGCGTCAGTGCCTGGTCAGACGGTGACGACAGTCACAAGTTGTGCACACAACGACAAGGGTCTGAATAGGAGACACAAGGCAAGGTGTCATAATGCTTCAATAGCATTTGTAGAGAGAGATGACAAATGACAGGTCCATGGCATAAGTACCTGCCGTGGCGCACAGCGGGTGTCGCACGCGGCACTGCAAGATCTGTCCTTAAACCGGCCCAAAACCACTGTTTTTGCCGTAACTCTACACAGACATATCCGAACGCTACGCCGTCTAAACCTAGATGTGCAAAATCAAAAGCCGGACACTATGATTGGTCACATTCATGCATCTGGTATCAACCGATGGATACACAATCCAAAAACATGCTAATCGAGCCCACGGTAAGTCCAGCGATAAACTCCTACGTGCTGCAGAAAAACTAGAGGAGGTCCCGGGTAGTGTCCAGAGCTCTCGAACGGTTGTCGGTCAGCTCCAGGCTGGTATTCTTCCACCACATGACGCACCGGTGCCACCAGGGTCCGCATCAGGGATCTGCACGAGTATGGACACGGCCGAGTGGTCACAATAAACTGTACAGGTTGACAGGATCTTCATTAATCACAACAGGAGTAGATGGTTGTTGATTCCCTTGAGTGTGAAGTACTATCCAGTTTTTCGTTCCACGCCTGTCGGCTAGTGGCACCTCTCGTCCTTGCTTTTGTCGTCGAGGCTGTTGGTAGGGAGGACTAGTTTATCGTCATCGGGTCCGTGGCCGTATTGGTCGTCAAAGGCGTGGGGGTTGTTCAAGCTGCTGCAAAGCCTGCCACGCCAGCTTTCGTTGTCGTTGAAGGGTTCGCGTGCATCGGCACGTTCTGCTCCTCCATCGCCGAAGTCATCACTGAAGACCTGCTTCTGATTGTTGGTTGCGCTCGTTCGCCGCACGTTGTATTCGAGAAGTTTGCGAAGTCTTGACATGCGAGATGTGCTGACGACTTGTGCAAGGTAGTCCTCCGGATGAGTAAAGTAGTCGTATGGCTCTCCACCACCGTTGCGCTCTGATACAAAGTATTGTGTAAAACAGAGCATTGATAGTCTACAGGAAGAAGTTGGAAGGCAAACGTGATTTAGAATTTGTGACTCTTGAGAAACTTAAAACAATCGACAAGTATACTTCAACGGCAAGTGTCAAAATGAACGAACATAAGTGTCAAGTCAGGAATGACGCATAGTCGAAGTTGTCAGGTCGTTTGTCGAGCGACACGTGTGGAGTCAAGCCATGAGTGGTCGGATTGAGAAGGCCCGTAGGGAATTCGGGGGTCTTTGAGAATCACTGGTGAAGATGCAAGATACATGTTTATAAATCTTGATTCATCTCGATGTGTGGAGAATTCGACCAAAAGGTCGTGAAAGTTCTGATCGTAGGTTCAAAAGAGTGGTTGAAGTTGTCGGAAGGTTCGGGAATATCCACCGAGGGTGAGGTAGTTGGCCAGTTTGCCCTTGACCGTCGGAGTGAATATCGTAGTTTTTGTGACGCGATGGTGTGTTTGTGTAATAACAAAAATGCCCACTGGGGAAGATTAGGGACTCGTGTACGCCTGGTACGTAACACTTCCTAACCGCTGCATGTGGGTTGTGGAAACTGAACAACTGATGGGGTATGGCCGTGACCGCCGATCGACATGTGCATGACCATGAAGTGCATCTTGACGTCAGTGCATGTTACTGTCCATTACCACCCTATAATTGGAAATATTTTAGGGCATGCAGGCCCATGCAAAAACGAACATGAGCTCTGTGTGTGAGTGTGATGCAAGACGACAAGAATTTGGCTAAGTCTGGAACGCTGAATATGGAAGAACAAGGAGGACATACAAATGAGCCCCTAGCGGGCTTAAGCAGGGGTGCCCCTACACCCAACTAGCCGCACCGGGCCCCGTCACCCCCGCTGAGCCTAAACGGGTCAGCGGGGAGAACACAGTGCGTACACCACGATAACAATAACAGTGGTCTCCTCGATGCACCGGAATAGCTCTCCGAGTGCCCGGGTCTCGACCACCGAGAAAATAGGAGTAGTGCCAGAAAATCTCAGAATCAACGTCCAGACATCACACACGGCTTTCCAAAAATCGGAAGTGCTAGTATAGCCACCGGGTCTCCTCGTCGCACAGGTACAGTCCACCGGGTCTGCAAGTCTCAACCCGCCAAGACAGCTCTCCTAGCTCCCGACAAGCGCACATGGCTACCGGAATGCATCGACCGCGTCTCCTTGGTGCTATCGTACGTGCTGGAGAAGTCTCGGGACACTCCGAAGGCCTGTCGTGTCGTCACGCTCTCCTCCACCATATACCCCCAATGTGGGTATACGGGTAATCCATCAACATCGGTCGTGACGGGTGGAAGCCACACAAACCAATACTCCCCCTGGCTGACATGGCCGTCAACGCCAGAAGAGAGTGAGCAAAGGCACGAAACAACAGCGTACGGCAAGCCATAATATGCATGAACTCGCGCACACACACACACACACACACACACACACACACACATCTGCTATCCATCTAGGGTCTCCCTGGACACGGGCACAGCGCACCAAGTGTCTGGGTCTCGACCATGAGAGGAGTGATGCACACGCACACAAACCAGTGCAATGCACATCATAGACATGTCAGACGACAAGATGGTCTCCTCGTGACACTGGCGGTACCAGGGCCCTGGTCTCGACCGCTACGAGTAATCCAACACAATAGAATCATCATCCAAACACAGGATCATGGGAGGATCTCCTCATAACAAAGGTGCAACGCACTACGTGTCCGGGTCTCGACCAACAGCTCGCATGCACATGCCACACACAGTATAGCCACACACCAAGACACACGATCACATGGTCTCCTCGTGACACTGGTACAACGCACCAAATGTCCGGGTCTCGACCAACAGGGTGCTACCATCTACATGCAGTTGTATAGGCACGTAGCATGAGCCACATGCGGGATGTTGTAGATGCTCACAACAAAGCATGGACCTCGCCATGCATCTCCCATGACGTCGCTTCAGGTCAAGGTCCACACAATACTCCCCCTGGGCAGATGGACCTGGCAACAATGTCCTCGATGGAGATGCTGATGTCGTAGTTGAACACATCTTGGGCGATGAGTCATGTGGTATATCCATCATGCAGAGATAGCTCCCCCTGTCACGTGCGAGTAGGCTCCCTCCCTCAAAGACGAAGTGGACTCCTCACGTCGTAGCTGCATCACCTGGGATATACCAGTCCTCGCGTGACTGCCAAGGGTCCCAACTCACAGTCTCTCCTGTCTCCGCTCTACCGCCATGCACCTGTGTACACCGGAGGAAAGGGAATGGGCGAGCAGTACGCGTGCGTCGATGAAGTCGCGGAGCTGGCCTCCAATACGTGATAGCACACCCTGAGACAAAAGGGTGTACTGCCAGAAGAGGAGAGCTGGAGCAACGAACCGGATCACCACTTGTGGATGAAGATGACGATGGGGTAGGTGAGTCGGGTGGATGAAGGTGCGTGATGGCAGTAGTAGAAGAAGGAGGAGCGATGATGGGGTCGACAGGAGCGAGGATGGGGGAAGCCGAAGGCACGCTCACCCCTCCTATGACAGTGTCTCCAGCAAACGTCGTACTCGGAGCTGGTACAAGATCCTATCTGAGTATAGGTGTGCCAGATGCTGCTGGCAGAATGCTCCTCCCGATAGAAGTGATGCTCCCCTCCTCTGAGAATCTCTCACGCGCTGCCATCACCTCCCACTGTAGCATGACTACACGCTCCTACAGATCAGCATAATCTGCCTCGGACATGTCGAGGTGGCCCATGTCGACATGGTGTAGGATAAACTCTGCCTCACTAGATGCTGCACATGCAGATTGCACAACTCGTGAGTACAGCGCCCTGTGCATCTTTGCTGCTGAAGACAATGGAACTAGTGCTGCTGCATCCTCCTGGGGTTCAACCAAGCTCGCAATGTGGTGAGACGCTGGAACATCGGATGCAGCTGCAGGTGTCGCATCCACATCACAGCTCATGTCTGTCATGCGAGGAGTGAGCGGTCGCATGCCAAGAGAGAAGGAGAAGGAGGAGTTGTCAGAGTCTGTAGAGCATGTGGAAACGTCGTCCGTGTAGGTACTGCCACTCTCGGCATCGATGTGATCGGTAGGGTCACCAACAGGTGAAACCGAGAGGGTAGAACTAAGCTCCTGCTGACGAGGTGACTCCATCTGCATGTATGGATCTGCTCCAGTATCCTCAACTGCCGCCGTAGTGGACACATGTGTGCAGGGCTCCGGCTCGACAATGCCCGTCAAGGTGACCAACAAGCGCAGCTGGCGCTCACGCACTGTCTCGCCGAGAAGGCTCGTCGCTACCACCTGCTCAATAATGGAGTGAAGACCACCATCTGACTTCGTCATGTGTGTCGGTGCTCCGTCTTGTGTACGGGACGTAGACTCAGGGAACATAGGTGACTCCTCACGCTGAAGTTGGTGCTCAGGTAGCGCAGATAACATGGTGAAGCCTGCTGAGTCTGCTGCAACACGTGTCCCAATGACACCTCTCATAATTGTTGCACTCAAGAATGTCTCAACCTCCAAAAGACCAACCAGCCGCCTTTGCTCATGCACTGCGACTGCTGTTGTACTGGTGTGAATCTCGTGCGCCAACGTCCTCGGAGATCCGTATGGGGCATCCCGATCCACACAACACTCCTGTGCCACCGCCTGGCCGCCACCGGTCGGAGTCGCGAGTGGCACCGCCCAAGCACGCGACACCTGCACTCCTCCTGATGCAACATGCTGCTACGGAAGATCTGGATCCAGCTCGAACGTGGAAGTCGAGCTCGATGACACGGAAGTCTCCACCATGAACGCCATGTCAATATCGGACTCCACGCCATGTGTTGTCAACGTATCATCTGTGTCTGCCTCAGCTGACGCTTGGGCACCTTGGTCCGGCGCGGGTGCGGATCCTGTCACTACGGTCACATCGGGGAATGCGCGGTGACCACACTACCCCTCGATAGGTACAGCAACGGAGGCCGAGGAGGTGGAGGATGTGTCAAAACCGGCGCAAGCACGGCGTGCGAAACGCTGACGCCAATGTCGCGGAGTCACTCCACTGGAATGACTGCATGAAGACATGTCATCACGAGGTGGCGTCGTGGTCTCAGCAAAGTGGAGGATCGAAAGGATGGTGGCAGCCCGGGACTCGTTGGCAGGTGGAGCTGAAGGTACACCATCGGATAAGGAAGGAGGAGAGGATGGAGGAGATGTGATCGATGAGGCCGTCGACAAACGAGTCGTAGAAGCACACTCAGTGACGACGAGGTCACAAAGCCGCTGCACCGTCTATGGGAGGTAGATGGTGCAGTGAATATGCTCACCAGAGGTCCAGCTAGGGGATCTACCAACGCCGTCAGATGCGTATACTGTGGAGGACGCAAGCTCGGACGAGGCTGTAGCCAAGGTGGGTGCCAGCCGGGAGGGCACGTCCAACAGCGACGCCAACCATGACGTCCATCACCATAGTAGTAATTGGTGAATGCGCAAGGCGCCTGCTCAGATGTGTGCGCACTCATCTCGTGCGAAGGACAATGGATAGGTACCAAGGGCACCTACTCCTTGTGGTAAACACCAAGCCACGGGAGAGAATGAGGCCAGTAGGTACTACCACTCCTAGAGGTCACGGCGTCCGGGATAGCAAACATGACCAGACGAGAAGAGCTGCACTACCACAGCACACCCGGAGACTATAGTCTGACTAACTGCGGCCACTAATGTTGCTGCCACTAATAGAGCAAAGACTGCTCCAAGACGAGAAGGGGTGGCGACTGCAAGTGTGGCTACTGCTCCAAGCGGTAGACGACCTAGCCCTCGGAGATGGTAAGACTCGAATCCGCCGTCGATCCTACAGGGTGAAGTGCACGCACCAATCCTCAGGCCCCAAGAAGATGCCGGTCCAGGACGCGTCTCGAAGCGGAGATCGTCGTCGACCACAGTCCGCTGTCGGCTAAGAAGGCGAAACTGTGAGCTCTCGCGCAGCCTCCGTGCTATGTAGTTGTTGACACAACTCCGCTTGATACGGCTATTGCTGCTATGAAAGCTGATGCTGCTGCAGGAGTGGTAGTTGGAAGATTTTCCATTTTTTTGCTATTTTTTTCCTTGTCCTCGGCCACCCCCCTTTTTTCGTTTTTTCTTCGTTTCCCTCACCTGCCACATTTTTATTCTCTATCTCTCCCTCTTTTTTTTCGTCCCTCCTTTGTTTCTTCTCTCTTTCTGCTCAACCCGGATTTGATCGTCACCCGGTCCTAGATTGCCCCCTAGAAAGGGGGCAGGTCAGGATGGGGGGGGAATAAAAAAACAAGGGGGCGATGTCAGGTCGCCCCCCCCCCCCTCTTTGCTCCTTGCTCACTTACAAAAGAAAAATGAGCGACCAAGTGAGCGAGCGAGCGAGTGAATGTGGAGGCGAGGGGGTGGGGGTGTGCCCCTCCCTCCGTCCGTCGGCCGACGGAGCCGATAGGCCCCTCCGAGGGGCCCCTCGAAGGGGCTCGACAAGGCCCTCCAAGGGCCCCCTCGAAAGGAGGGGAGGGGGGCGAAAGGGGCCGACGTCCCCCCCCCCTCGGAGAGGCCCCCTGATGAGGGTCGAGGGGGCCCCTCCGAGGGGGCGGGGGCCCTCACAGGAGGGCTGCGAGGCCCTCCTACAGTAGCAGCTGCAACGGTGGGTGCAGCTGCTGTGGTTGCTGTTGCTGCTTCTGCCGCTGCTGCTGCTACTACTCTACGCGATAACAGCTGCTACTGCTGCTCGATGCTGCTGCTGCTGCTTCCGTTGCTATTGTTGCTGCTAAGCTGCAAAGCAGGTGCTGTTGTTGCTTGCTGCTACCGTGGCTGCCGCTTGCTGCTGCCGCCGCTCCTACTTGCTGCAACATGCTACTACTGTTGCCGCTGCAGTCCCTAGTACTGCTCTGTGTGGCTCACCGTGTTGTGCTTTGTGCCGTTCCTGTACAGTTTACTGTGACCACTCGGCCGTGTCCATACTCGTGCAGATCCCTGAGGCAGGCGGCCCTGGTGACACCGGCGCGACGACAGGCGGCGGACTACCCGTCTGGAGCTGACCGACCACTGTTCCAGAGCCCCAGATGTCACCGGGACTCCTTGTTGTGCCTTCTACGTCTTGCAGGTGCCTTTCGGCGGACTCCGCATGAGGCCCATTTGCATTTTTTTGTATTTTATACTTGCTGTCAGGCGATGGATGCATGCATGTGACCAGTCGNTGGACATGCGTACCATCGGGTCATGGGGGAGTGTTGTGCTTTGTGCCGTTCCTGTACAGTTTACTGTGACCACTCGGCCGTGTCCATACTCGTGCAGATCCCTGAGGCAGGCGGCCCTGGTGACACCGGCGCGACGACAGGCGGCGGACTACCCGTCTGGAGCTGACCGACCACTGTTCCAGAGCCCCAGATGTCACCGGGACTCCTTGTTGTGCCTTCTACGTCTTGCAGGTGCCTTTCGGCGGACTCCGCATGAGGCCCATTTGCATTTTTTTGTATTTTATACTTGCTGTCAGGCGATGGATGCATGCATGTGACCAGTCGTTGCGTGCATTTTTTTTCTTCTGCACGTCTAGGTTCAGACGGCGTAGGATTCTGACATGTGTGCGCAGAGTTACGGCCAAAACACTGGTTTTGGGCCGGTTTTAGGACAGCTCTTGGACTGCCGCGTGCGACATCCGCCGTGCGCCGCGGCAGGTATTTAGGCCCTGGACCTGTCAGTTGTCATTTCTCTCTGCATATGCTGTATTGAAGCATTCTGACACTTTGACTTGTGTCTCCTAGCCAAACCCTTGCCGTTGTGTGTACGACCTGTGACTGTCGTCACCGTCTAACTAGGCACAAACGCCCGGTCAGCGGCTGTGCTGCCAGGAAGCTTCTACGCACTTTCTCATGGTATCAGAGCAGTGAGACAGTTCTCACTGAGCTGCGCAGCAGAGACGCCGCAGAACAGCAGTAGTGAGAGTCACCGCTGCAGCAGATCTTCTGGGACCCGTTGGAGATGGCCGTTCGCCGTCCGCGCACTCCACCCACCACGTGAGATCGCAGCTGCTGAGGCAGCAGCACCAGCGCATACCGCCACGCAGAGGTGTGTGGCGGCTGCGGTGCGTGCAGCCGCCTCTTCGCCCCCTTCACAGCCGCAGCAGCAGAGCAGCAACAGCAGAGGCGGCGGCGGCAGCCGCGCAGCAGCAGCGGCTGCCACAGCAACGTGGCAGTAGCGGTGGCAGTAGCAGCGCAGCAGCGGCGTCGGCAGCAGCAGCGCAGCAGCGGCAGCGGCACAGCAGCAGTAGCAACATTCGTAGCGGTACTAATAGCGCAGCAGTGGCAGCAGCAGCAGTGTGCGGCGGCGGCAGCCAGCAGCAGCGCGCGACGGCGGTAGCCAGCAGCAGTTGCAGCGCGCAGCAGCAGCGCCGCGCGCAGCAGCAGCCGCCGCGCGCAACAGCAGCGGCAACAGCGCAGTCACCGCTGCCACCACTGCACACGCAGCTATGTAGCTGCTGCTGCAGCTGACAGCACAACTGCAGCAGCAGCTGGGCGAAAGCTGTTGTGCAGCTTCCACGGAGCTGCCGCGCACCACCGTGCAGCGGCAAAACCATGACAAGACAAAAAAAAAGGGGATGAGCTGACGTCAGCATTGTTGGTTGCTGACATCATTAGGTCGTGCTGACGTCAGCAACCACTTGCTGATGTCAGCATTACACTTAGCCAAATTTTCAACCAAAAAGTCAAAGTTGCCAGGGTTTCAACTCCCCGAGAAACGCAAATGGTTTTAAAATCCGGCAAACTTGACCTGTTGTCCCATAGTGAGCGGCGACATGAGTTCGCCCGACGACAAGGACAAGGGACCAGGTGATCCCTCCTCCTCTTCTTCAGGGGTATTGAGCCCTCGCTCGCAGGCCATTGAGGACCTGCGCAGCCAACAGGAGGAGATGCATCGTCTGCAGCGAGAGCAGACTGACGCTATCCGCACACTGACTGAGCTCCTGCGCGCTCAGTCCCCAACTCCTCCATGGATTTCTAAGGGAGCTGCCGGCGTTGCGGCCTCCACCCAGCACTCGGCTCAGGTGCCCGTGACAGGTGCCCCGCCTGCTTCACCTCCTGGTGTGGTCTCCCCACCACCTGCGGACCTCCTTGATGACGAGCCATTCATGCCAGGCTTTGAGGATGACTCCCAGGAGTGGGAGATTCGTCTTCTACACGAGCGCCTCCGTCAACTGCAGACGGGTATCCGACCTCCACCCGTGTCCCCGATACGATCGTCACCTGACTTCCCCAGTGATCACCCCCTTCCAGGAGTTTTTCCCGTCACTCGCCCTCCTCAGCCTGCGGCTGCTCTCCCCACGAAGCAGCAGCCAAAGGACTTTGAGGCACCACCTCCACGGTACATCAGCGAGGATGGATTTGACTGCTGGGAGATCCTATTTCAGGTGTGGGCCACTTCTGAGGGAGTGTGGCCTTACTACCACAACCCATACCAGTCTACAGATCCAGCACAGGTGCTGACAGCAGCCCGGGCCATGCGAGGGCTTCTCTACGCCATGCCACGCGAGACTATCGTTGACTTCCGCCCCTTCCTCGGCGAGGCTGGCACGGGCACCGGAGCTGATTTTCGTGGAGGTTGGGATCTGGCGTTGTCCCTACTGGCCCCAGAGACACACGCCACGCTTGCGTCACACATTCGCGCTTTCCACTCTCTCCGTCATGGACCAGCGGAGCCTACAGCGGATTACTGGCAACGCGCCATGCGTATCTACATGCGCCTGTGGACCTCAGGGGACACACAGTTGTGGGCGCTACGGACAATCATGCTCGGAGTTCGCCTAGAGTACACCGACATATTCACACGGTACAGCGACGCTGCTCTCGAGCCTTTCTCAGCCACCCTACAGCTGCTCCCGTGGACCCATCAGCTTTTCCTCCAGGTGACGTCGGCCCGCGAGGCAGCAGTAGCACATCAGGAGACTTCCCTCACTACAGCAGTTCTTCCCTCACCACCATCTTCCCTCCTGCAGTCACCCTCACCTTCCTCCATTACGACCTCATCTTCCTCCTCCTCTTCGATCCCGTCTACACCCACGCAGACGCAAGGCATTGCAGTAGCTGCCCAGGGGAAGAAGAAGAATAGGAAGCGTGGATCGGGTCAGCAGCAGTCGTCATCCAGTGGTAGCAGTGGCCATTCCGTGCACTGCTACAACTGTGGAGGTGCCCGTCGCTATACCGAGTGCCAGCAGCCGCTCGACTGGGAGCTCATCACTCGCGGACTTCAGGCTGCCCATGCTGCTCGCACCGCGTCCGGGACGTCGACCGCACACTCCTCTGGACGCACAGCGACTACGATTGCAGCTATTCCTGCATCCTCACCGGCGAGTAGCAGTGATCCAGACCCACGTGACCGCACCATCGCCGAGCTTCGTCATCTTCTGGCGCTTCGCTTTTAGGGAGGTGCGAGTGTGTTTTCATCGTCGAGTGGGTCACAGACTACTTGTTCGTCCGTCCTCGTGACTCGTGATGACACGTGTGGGGGAGCACATTCTGCATGTGATGATGATGGGCCTGACTGCATTGACTGGGTTCATGAGTCTCACCTTCGTGATGTACGTCGTTTCGTCCCACTGACGACTCAGCGTCCCTCTGATGCCGAGTGTTCTATTGCTCGTTGTACAGTGACGTCCACCAGTCGTGACTCCGGTGGCACTTGGATCATCGATTCCGGTACCACCCACCACATGACGTGTCGTCGTAGTGACTTTGTGGTACTTGGTCCTGTCACGACTGTCCGTTCTGTTTGTACAGGTTTTGGTCAGTCCTTACCGGTTCACGGTGTTGGGGTTGTATGCTTTGATGGTCCATCTGGCCCCCTGTATCTCTCTGACGTGCTGTTTGTGCCTGATCTTGAGCTCAGTCTGCTGTCTGTGCGTGCCTGTACTGTGATGGGTCTCTCCGTCGAGCATACCGCTGATTCAGCGACTGTGACTGCTCTTGACACCCATAGCATTGTCATGCGTGCTTCAGTCATAGATGATTTGTATGGCATTGCTCGGCCCTCCTCCCCTTGCTCTCCCTCCTCCTCTGGTTGCGTTTTTGTCACTGGTGTTCTATCCCCGGAACACAAGCGGTTGCTTCACCGACGTCTGTGTCACGTGGACTCCGACACTGTGTCAAAGCTCATCCGGACACAGCCCGCTCTTGGTCTTGACGTGACTTCTTTCGAGAAGCCACCCAAGACCGACTGTCTTTTTTGCGCCTAGGGTAAGATGCACCGGTGCACTTACCCTGATTCGCGTTCCCGAGCGCTGAGGCCCCTCGAGTCGGTCCACTCGGACCTGCTCGGTCCTCTCCCGGTCGAGTCGCTGTCCGAGAGGGGCCGGTATGTTGTGACGTTGACAGATGAGTTTACCCGGATGCGGTGGGTCTACAGTCTGCGTCAGAAGAGCGACGCCGCCCTTGCGGTTCGGCTCTGGCTCGTGATGGCTGAGCGTCAGTCTCGCCACACGCTACATACCTTTTGCTCGGATCACGGCGGTGAGCTCCTCGGCGAGATGGACTCCTTTGCTGAGCACGGCATCTTTCACCAGGTCTCCGCTCCTGCTACCCCACAGCAGAATGGTGTATCTGAGCGCTGGAACCGCAGCATGGAGGATGCGGTCCGCGCCATGCGGTCTGAGTGCGGTCTCCCGGAGTCCTTCGCATTCGAGGGCTTCGCCTACATGACTTGGGTCTGGAACCGCCTCCCGCATGGTCCGCTTCCGGATCATGTTACACCGTACGAGCTCTGGTTTGGCCACCGTGCCGATCTTCGTCTCGCACGCGTCTAGGGATCCCTGGCCTCCGTATGGTACAACGAGGACCAGCAGGGGTCCAAGGTCTCCCCTCGGGGTCGCTTGAGTGCCTTCATCGGCATCTCCCCGCGGTCGAAGGCCTGGCGCTTTTGGGACCCCACTCGCCGTCGTGTCATTCAGTCCTGTGACGCGCTGTTTTTGGAGTCACTCACATACAGTGATCTGACTTCGATCACAGCGCTTTCTGCAGCTCATGTCCCCTCCTGTGAGGGTCCTCGGCGGATGGGGGGGACCTCTTTGCCAACGACCATTCCTCGCCAGGCTGATGTGTCCCCTCGAGTCCCCTCTCGATCTCCAACACTTGATGATCCGGCTATCATTGCCGTTGGTCCAGAGATCCCGCCTGTCCAGCCAGCTTCGCACCCCATAGGTACCACTGCTCCCACGCCTCCTCCTGCATCACCCTCTGTGTCCACTAGCACCCCTGTTCCAGTGTCTCACCCAGCCCAGCCCACTCCTGTCTCTACGTCGGCTGACACTCCTGTCTCAGTGTCCGGGCCAGCTTTGCCCGTTGTCATCCCCAGCTCAGTGTCCCCCACACATGCATCTCCGCGCACGGCATCTCCGACTGCCTCGTCTCAGCCCTCACCAGCTGTGGTCGTACCTGTCCCTGTGGTCGTACCTGTTCCTAAGCCCGAGGTGCGCCCCTCGACCTCCGGATACTCCCGTGAGCCCGGTGGTCGCCTTCGACTAGTGGATTCTGGAGCTCAGCGAGCGTCGGGTTCCGGACCCAAACGTTCCACTCGCAGCATCGCGAGCGTGATCCGAGCACAAAGGCCTTAGGCCTGAGTGTCCGCACTGAGCTTTCAGAGGTACACCCAGTGTGCCCCATAGGGCACGACCTGGTCACTCGCGAGTTCCATATCGCATGTGACGCCGCAGCTGATCTCGTGGCCGTCAGGCCAGACACTGAGGCGTGTGCACTTGCCACGCAGAGTTCCCCCTCTATGGCACCGGACCCGGGCACATTGAGGGAGGCTTTCTCATCGCAGGATGCTGATGCCTAGCGAGCTGCTTGCAAGGATGAGCTTCGCGCTATCCGAGAGTACGGAGTCTACGAGCTGGTCGACCTTCCCCCTGGGAGGAAGGCGATTCAGGTCATGTGGGTCTTTCGCAAGAAAGTGAAGCCGGATGGTTCACTGGAACACTACAAGGCCCGCTTGGTCGTCAAGGGGTTCTCTCAGATTGAGGGAGTTGATTACACTGACACCTTTGCCCCTGTCGGCCGCATGACCTCAGCTCGAGCTCTGTTTGGTGTAGTAGCTCAGCATGACAGGGAAATATACCAGATGGATGTGAACAACGCGTTCCTCCATGGCTCTTTGGATAAGGAGATCTACGTGGCTCAGCCACCAGGCTTTGAGGACGGTGACAAGGTCTGGCGCTTGCACAAGTCCTTGTACGGCCTCAAGCAGTCTCCACGGTGTTGGAACCGAGAGATCACTGGCACCTTGACTCGTGCAGGATACGTACAGAGCGAGGAAGACCCCTCACTCTTCATCCTACCGACACCCAAGCGGTTTACCGCCATCCAGGTCTATGTTGATGACCTTCTCATCGCGTCTCCATCGCTTGAGGCCGTGAAGGAGGCCAAGGCTGTCCTGCAGACCGCCTACAGGATGAAGGACCTCGGTCCTGCATCGGTGTTTCTTGGTATGGAGATTGTGCGAGATCACAGACATCAGACACTGTTGCTGCATCAGGCCTGATATGCACGAGTCGTGGGGGAGCGCTTTAGCGATCTCCTTGGTGCAGTGCCCACTGCTTCCACACCACTCACACCTGATGGGCAAAATGCCCTGAAGGTGGATGACCCTACACAACTGGGGGAGACAGTGGACGTGACCTTGTACCTCCGTCTTATCGGATCTCTGATGTACCTGGCCACTACCACGCGTCCCGACATCGCGTTTGCCATCAACCTCCTCGCTCAGTTCTCGCAGGCTCCACGTGCGAGAGCCCTTCACGCGGCTGTGCGAGTGGTACGGTACGTGGTCTCCACGCCGTATCTTGGACTCTGCTTTTGTCGGCAGTGTTCGATGGTTCTTGACGGCTACACTGACAGCGACTGGGCTTGGAGTCTTGACGGGCGCAGTCGCACTGGCTACGTGTTTCTGCTCGGTGGTACCGCTTTGTCTTGGCGAAGCGAGAAGCAGGGCTGCATCGCACGTAGCTCGTCGGAGGCAAAGTATGTGGCTTTGGGGGCAGGGGCTGCTGAGGCAGTTGAGCTGCAACGCTTGTTTCTTGAGCTTGGGCAGTCAGTACCCGCCATTGTGCTGCGTTGCGACAACCAGAGTGCTCTCGCCGTTGCGCAGAACTCTGGTGTTTTTCATGCTCGCACAAAGCACATTGCGGTTGAGCATCACTTCGTTCGTGATCTGGTGGAGCGACGCGTGATCTCCATCATGTGGGTTGGCACTGACTTGCAGCGAGCTGATTTCTTGACGAAGGCACTTGCCCACGGAAAGTTCCTGGTGGCCATTCGTTCTGTTGGGCTTCGCCCCGTGCGTGACAGTGGTTGAGTGTGGGATGTATGTTGCCGTCTCATCTGTGTGTGTCACTCACCATGTGGTTGTACCAGTGCTACACGCGTATGGACATGCGTACCATCGGGTCATGGGGAAGTGTTGTGCTTTGTGCCTTTCCTGTACAGTTTACTATGACAACTCGGCCGTGTCCATACTCGTGCAGATCCCTGAGGCAGGCGGCCCTGGTGACACCGGCGCGACGACAGGCGGCGGATTACCCGTCTGGAGCTGACCGACCACTGTTCCAGAGCCCCAGATGTCACCGGGACTCCTTGCTGTGCCTTCTACGTCTTGCATGCGCCTTTCGGCGGACTGGGCATGAGGCCCATTTGCATGTTTTTGTATTTTATACTCGCTGTCAGTCGATGGATGCATGCATGTGACCAGTCGCTGCGTGCGTTTTTTTATTCTGCACGTCTAGGTTTAGACGGCGTAGGATTCTGACATGTGTGCGCAGAGTTATGACCAAAACAGTGGTTTTGGGCCGGTTTTAGGACAGCTCTTGGACTGCCGCGTGCGACACCCGCCGTGCGCCGCGGCAGGTATTTATGCCCTGGACCTGTCAGTTGTCATTTCTCTCTGCATATGCTATATTGAAGCATTCTGACACTTTGACTTGTGTCTCCTAGCCAAACCCTTGCCGTTGTGTGTACGACCTGTGACTGTCGTCACCGTCTGACTAGGCACTGACGCCCGGTCAGCGGCTGTGTTNCTTGTTCTCTCACTTCTAACTTCCACGTAAACCGCCAGTGTTGCATGGTGTCTTCCTTGCACGGGTCCAGCTGCCACTTGCTTGTCTAGCACAGCAGCCTACTGGTATCAGAGCTGATTGCGTGGAAGACGGGCAGCGGATCGATCTGCTGTCCGCGTATTCTGGGCCAAACCCGTGACCACCACTCTTGGCGTCACGCATCCACACCGCCATCACAACCCACCAGCATCACAGCAGCTGACTGCTGTAGTCTCAACAGCAACGACTGACGGCATTCTGCCGTCGAGGATCTTTGGTCTTCCCCTCCTCCTGCTGGCTGGGCTCCCCTCTATTCCCGGGTTGGGTGGGGTTGGAACAGGTTCCTACAAGTGTCACATGGCCTTCCCATATTTCCCACGCCCACTGGGGCGGGGGAAACGCTGCCGAAAACTTTTCGGCAGCGTAAGGGGGCCCGTCACCGTCTCCTGGCACTATTTGCAGCAGCAGCAGCCTCACAACATCCCAGCAGCGGTGGATCTAGCCTCTTAGATCCGCAGCAGCAACTCAGCAGCAACACCTTATCAACACGCTTCGCAGCAGCATTTTATCAGCGGCGCAACATTAGCTCAGCACTAACTCAGCAGCAGCTCAGCAAGCAGATCCGGGGCAGCTTAGCAGCAGCTCAGCAGCAGATTAGTTGCTGCTCGGCAAACTACTCAGCAGCAGCTGAGCAGCAACTCAGCAGCTTCGCAGCAGCATCCTAGCAACAAGCGCAGCATCAGCTCAGCAGCATTTTAGCAACATTGCAGCATTAGCTCAGCACCAACTCAGCAGCAACTNTATTCTGGGCCAAACCCGTGACCGCCACTCTTGGCGTCACGCATCCACACCGCCATCACAACCCACCAGCATCACAGCAGCTGACTGCTGTAGTCTCAACAGCAGCGATTGACGGCATTCTGCCGTCGAGGATCTTTGGTCTTCCCCTCCTCCTGCTCGCTGGGCTCCCCTCTATTCCCGGGTTGGGTGGGGTTGGAACAGGTTCCTACAAGTGTCCCACGGCCTTCCCATATTTCCCACGCCCACTGGGGCGGGGGAAACGCTGCCAAAAAAATTTCGGCAGCGTAAGGGGGCCCGTCACCGTCTCCTGGCACTATTTGCAGCAGTAGCAGCCTCACAACATCCCAGCAGCGGTGGATCTAGCCTCTTAGATCCGCAACAGCAACTCAGCAGCAGCACCTTATCAACACGCTTCGCAGCAGCATTTTATCAGCGGCGCAGCATTAGCTCAGCACTAACTTAGCAGCAGCTCAGCAAGCAGATCCGGGGCAGCTTAGCAGTAGCTCAGCAGCAGATTAGTTGCTGCTCGGCAAACTACTCAGCAGCAGCTGAGCAGCAACTCAGCAGCTTCGCAGCAGCATCCTAGCAACAAGCACAGCATCAGCTCAGCAACATTTTAGCAACATTGCAGCATTAGCTCAGCACCAACTCAGCAGCAACTCAGCAAACAGCTCAGAGGCAGCTTAGCAGCAGATCAGTGGCTGCTCAGCAAACTACTCAACAGCAGCTGCGCAACACCTCAGCAGCTTCGCAGCAGCATTTTAGCAGCAGTGCAGCATTAGCTCAGCACCAACTCAGCAGCAGCTCAGCAAGCAGCTCCTGGGCAGCTTAGCAGCAGCTCAGCAGCAGATCAGTGGCTGCTCAGCAAACTACTCAGCAGCAGCTGAGCAGCAACTCAGTAGCTTCGCAGCAGCATCCTAGCAACAGCGCAGCATCAGCTCATCAACATATCAGCAGCTGCTCAGCAAACAGCTTAGCAACAGTTTAGCAGCTGCAACAACTGCTCGCACCGTAGCAGCCGCATAACCAACGTGACAGGAGCGGCAAGCGGCTTTGTGGAGTATCTGCACTGCAACGCTGTACCGCCTCCGCACCACCGTCTGGTGGTGACCGCCGTCACGCTGGCGCATTGGGAGGATCCCGGCGGCGTCTCAGGGGAGAGCTCGACCCTACAACGCTCGGTAAGACCTCCCTCCCCTGGTGCCTCTGGGGGGATTCAGCAGTTGCACGACGCCGCTGCTGCATTGCCGCACTCAACTTGGCGTCAGGACGCACTAGACTTCGCCCGCACCTTCACACGTACTGCGTCCGCCGTGATAGACGCGGCAGCTGCAGCTGCTGCCACTTTTGCCGCCGCAGCTAGAGCAGCACGTGCCCCTACATCAACGTCAGCTGGCCGCGCCGCCGAGTCCTACACTGAGGCGGCCGTTGTAGCTAGACCGTTGGCTGCGGCAGCAGCTGACATTGGGACACAGCTAGCGGCAGCTGCATCATCTGTGGCCTCTGCGACAGCTTCTGTAGCTTCTGCCGTATCCGCTGCAGCTACGGCCATTCGCACCTCCACTGCTGTCGCTGTTGCAGCATCCGCTTTAGCACCCTCTGACATCACCACACTTGTCACAACGGCCGTCGTTGCGGCGGCGGTCCTCCCTACCGTTGGCGCCGCCTTCACCACAGGTTGCCTGGCACTGATTGTGCCGATTGCGTCTTGCGTCTCTGTGCTCTCCGCTGCAGCTGCTTCCATTGTCCCGCCTGTTCTTGCTCTTTTGCGCAGCCCCTCACACACCTCGTGAGGTCTCTTGGTCTGCATCTCCTTTCTCTTGCCCTCTGTCTCCTTTCTCTGCGGTGGCTTGTCTGTCTGACTTGGGTCGGGCTGTCTTGCAGCACATATTCATCGTGCCTAAGGCATTTCCAGTTTTCCCACGCCCACTGGGGCGGGGGAAACTCTGCCGAAATTTTCTCGGCAGGGCCCATTAGTCGTCACCATGNGTGAGCGTGTGGCTGCAGGCGATGTTCAGATTGTGTGGGTCGACACCCGACAGCAACGTGCAGACTTCCTCACAAAGGCACTTAGCAGCAATGTCTTCAAGGCAGCAATTCACGCTGTTGGTCTGTTGTGTCCTCGTGATCCTCCTGGTTGATCTGTTGTGCCAGTGCTCGTGTGCAGTCTTGTGTCGTGTCACCTCTCGTGATGTCGGTGCAGTGCTTGTTGTACCATTGTGCAAGTCGGCCGTTTGTGCTGTGCATGTGCGTGTCGTCCTTGTGCGTCGGCTGTGGGTCATGGGGGAGTGTTGGATTCATGTCATTATCACACGGTGACCTCTAGCCTCGTTGCACACTCACATCACTGGTGCAGGTGACTGACCAGTGAGAGATGACTCCGCCGATTAACACGTCGTGACCAGAAGCTGAGAAGACGAGCCATGGAGAAGCTCAATCAGAGCTTGTCAGACTCATTTGCATTGCTCACATGCATTGGTGCACAGTTTGTCATAAGCATAACCGGGTTTCTTCTCTAGACAGGTTGTTGCTTGTACGGTGACCTAGTTTATGCTAGGAAGTTATTCTGTGGGCAGGTGGGGTCGAATCCCCAATTTCGAGCTCGCTGCAGTGCTCGCTCGCTCGCT